>JAOYSI010005547.1:0-13463 GCA_025775065.1 Hiodon alosoides
TATATACACACACAATTTTGAAAGGACGACATATGCTATACGAAATAGCAGATATGTTTTTCTTTTAATTTGTTTACAAAAGGTAAGTTTCTGGTTAACATGGTAATGGTTAATCAGCTAAAAAATGAAAGGCAGCTGGATTCTTTAGTCCTTGATGATTTAAAAAGTATGGCAATTGAAAGCCTTGTAACTTAGAGGAAACTTTCTTTTTAGTATTCCGAATTGCCAGTAATATTTACCTTTTTCTCTCCAATTTTGGAATTACTTGTGCTAGTGGATCTGCCACCACACACAGGGTAGGTAAGAAAGTACATTCAAAGAATAACACCTCAAGACACAGACCTGTGAAATAAGCTCATCACTGGGCCCATTAAGACAAAGTATAACTCAAAGGGGAGGCACAAAATAGTAAATTGAGGAATACAGATGACTCACCATGTCAACAAACAGCTAAATCGCTGTATCATTTCACTGATTGGGCAGATGGTTGTGGTGGGCTACGAGCAGCTGGATGCTGGATACTTTTCTGGTGAAGTGCTTGTTGATGACCAAACAGTAACTCGTCGAAATTTCCAGTATTAATAACATCATAAAATATATAAGGCATGCATAATGAATTTAAAATACATAAAACATTTTATATAAATTGAATGGAATTCCCCACTTTAGCACCCTAACAGAAAATATGATGTATTAGGGTAAACCAGTTTTCCTCCTCTCTGATCCACAGAACTATACTCCTCTTCTGATGATTTACAGTTTTCAGTTACTATTAATTCATCCATTTTAAGCACATTTTATGTACCTGTTATACTGTCGCGATATGTGCATAGTGCTTTTTTTCTGATCTTCTGGTCAGCCAACAATGCACCAAGACTTAAGTTCTCCTTGTCCCAGTTTCTGCCCATATTCACACATTTCAGAACTGGAGTCTGCCTGTCTCACCTAGATGCTTCTAATGAGTAGACATTTATGGATAGACTTGATAAAGGCGTCTGTGAAGAATGAGGTGGGGTATCCCCTGGAACAGGAACACTCCGCACAGACTGGTATATTACAGCATGTAGAGGATGAGTATCATGTCCGTCAAGGTGTGCATGCAACTGGGTAATGGAGATTAAATATTATGGAGTGCAAGATAATGAAGGGACTTTTTCATTACAGTAGGCTGAGCAATGGGGGGTCCTCGGTTTGGTGTGCATTTAGGAACACCACTCTCCTAGACAGCACTGATTTGTCTTTATATTGCATATGATTCCTCTTATTAGGAATAACCCCACCTCCTCTGGCTACAGTACTGAATATGATATTTCAGTAAACGGACTGTGTACTGCACCATGGGGCAGTAAGTACCCGCCCTGCTGAAGATAAAAAAGCTGTTTTCGACATTACACCGGGTTTCAGGTAAATAAATATTTTAGCATTCCATGTCTGACTACAGGATTCTATAAATTATTCTTGACATCTTCACATTGCTGAGGGACAATGTGCGTGTTGCCTATGGGAGCAACAAGATAATTCCTTTGTCTATGCGTGTGAGAGTTCGATGGGATGTGACACCAGTGGTGCAGACATTAGCCCTTTGTGCCAGCAGGTAGATAGGCTCATTGGTGGGAAAACTATTCACTTGGCCAGGGCGGGGGAATTGATTGACAGCCAAGGCTGTCAAGTGTATTTCCTCACTTGTCAGTCAGTTGCTAACCTGAGTAAAAATCACTTATTTTCATTGTACTGGTGTATTGTGTGGGGAATGTATGTCAAAACGTGTCCATACTTAAATTCCATTACATATTCTCAGCTTTCTTTGTGTATAAACCGCATACAAAAACACTAGCGTTTGTTGTAAAACTGAACCTGTTTGAAACCAATGTTTCACACTAAAGTGATTTTGTCACTCTGGGTGTGAAATTTTAGACAGACCTTTTAAGCAATGTCTGATGAATTTGAATTAAATTGTCAACAATGGCAAAAGTTGGAAAAGAGTTTATGTATAGGATGTTCATAAAATTTACAAATACTTATATATTAATATATTTTACTACTTTTTGATTATTTTAACCATGTTCAATTGTCTCAGTTAATACCTACCTATACAATATATCTACTGATGTACTGCTGTTTAGTATTTTTCAATAAGTTATGAGTGCATTACCCTTCCTGCCGTTGCAAAATTTTAAGCATTACATTACATTAAGGCCTAAGACAAAATGCTCAGTTGAATTTATTCACCCCCATTTTACCCACAGTGTTACCAAACATTTGAAAGCAACAGTCACACTTGTTTTAGTGAAGCATGGCATTCAATTTAGGAACCTGGTTGAGAAAAAATCTCCAAAAGCTAATTAAAGGCTTAAATATCCAGATATAAAGGGCTATGTTATTTAAACTATATTAAAACCTTAAAGTTTATAATAGGATGATAAGAATGATATAATAGGATTAAGGTGAGCTGAATAGGCCAGTCATTTAGTGAAGAAGCCAGGGGGTTGGGGGACAACAGTGCCAATTATTCTGTGAGGATCTGGGAGTGGCTGAGTCAGCAGAGACTGCTCCCTGATATCCCTTCTCTGGTTGATATGTCCATGCTGTACCCAAACAGGATGAGAGGATGGTGACCAAAATAGTTCTCATTTTCAGAAAGTGATCTTTCCCCATTCTAACAGTAATGCGTAATTCAGCTTCTCAACTGAAACATCCTCATTGTATGACATTTTATGAGTTTAAATTAACAACTACTATCAAAAGCTATCGTTTCCATCATTCATCATAAAGCAATCTAATCTGCTCCATGAGGAATAGACTGACCCTGGGTGAGGCATGTTCTGCACATGTACTCGTAAATGACATTCCCGCAGAATAGATCAAGAAAGGTTCCCTGACCACATAGTGCCTCTGTTTCTGAATTGCCCACACAAAGCACACCCTCTTGGGTAAAATAAACAGATAGCAGTGACTCTAAGACCAGCAAACCGGGTGAATGACATGATTGATAGATGCACCGCTTCCAGTGGTGACCATTCTAGCCTGTCGGAAAATTTGTCAATGGATCCTCTTCCAAAGGAGTTAAATTTTTTGAGATTCACTTTTTTGTGAATATGTAAATGAGACATTCCAGAAAATAACAATTTTTGATTCAATGATAATGTTCTGCATTGAAAATAATGAGAGCATAACGCTTGCATTTTTAAAATAATGAATATATACACCGATCAGCCATAAAATTATGACCACTGACAGGTGAAGTGAATAGCACTGATAATCTCGTTATCATGGCACCTGTCCGTGTGTGAGATATATTAGGCCGCAAGTGAACATTTTGTCCTCAAAGTAGTTGTGTTAGAAGCTGGAAAAATGGGCAAGCGTAAGGATCTGAGCGACTTTGACAAGGGCCAAATTGTGATGGCTAGAAGTCTGGGTCAGAGCATCTCCAAAACTGCAGCTTTTGTGGGGTGTTCCCGGTCTACAGTTGTCAGTACCTATCAAAAGTGGTCCAAGGAAGAAAAAGTGGTGAACTGGCGAAAGGGTCATGGGCGACCACGGCTCATTGATGCACGTGGGGAGCAAAGGCTGGCCCATATGGTCTGATCCAACATACGAGCTACTGTAGCTCAAATTGCTGAAAAAGTTATGCTGGTTCTGATAGAAAGGTGTCAGAACACACAGTGCATCGCAGTTTGTTGCGTATGGGGCTGCGTAGCCACAGACCAGTCAGGGTGTCCATGCTGACCCTTGGCTATTGCTGAAAGCACCTACAATGGGCACGTGAGCATCAGAACTGGACCAACGATCAATGGAAGAAGGAGCCTGGTCTGATGAATGTTGGTTTCTTTTACATCAAGTGGATGGACGGGTCTGACTCAACTTACAGGACTTAAAGGATGCTGCTGCTAACGTCTTGCTGCCAGATATCACAACACACCTTCATAGGTCTAGTGGAGTTTTGGTGGCAAAAGTGGGACCTACACAATATTAGGCAGGTGGTCATAATGTTATGGGTGATCAGTGTATATACAAATACAACAATTGTGTATATATATTATATACTGTATATATATATATATATATAGAAGTCTGAGATATACGCAGTCTTTTATTTATAGGACTTAAATGCACCTTTAATCTCTCTTCATAAATCATATATTTTCGGCCTGTAACTAACTTGGGCTGGGACAAAATCAAAACTTTGATAAGCCGCTAATCACATTTCATAAAACTGTATGAAATAGTATTTAGGTTTTATTTAAATATCTATCGTATTTCTTCAACTCATAAAAATTAAAATCTATTAGATATCATGTAAAGTGTGATCAGCGGGTTAGCAATTTTCTGACTGGATCCCATAGCTGGTCTGTGATTTCTTTACCGAGCACTTCAGTATCCTTTTTATGATACGATGACCAAACCTGGACATAATATTTCAAGTGAGGACAAACTAAGGTATTTTACAGGTGTAGTAGGATCTCCTTTGACAAAAGGTATGTACTGTCTATCCAAATATCCTGTTTGCCTTTTTATAATTTTTGCACAATGATACGATCCTAACAAAGTGGAATACACATTCTCTCACTCCACACATTATACTTTTATAACCTCAATAAAATAATCCTGTTGTTATGGCGGTCCTTGTCACGGATGAACTATTGCAGCAGAAGACCACACCAGGTTCCACTCCTATCAGCTAAAAACAAGCGGCTCCAGTGGGTACGCAATCCGCAACACCGGAAAACTGAAGAGTGAAAAAAAACATCACCTGGTCCGACGACTCATTGCATCATGCTGATTCAGGATTTGGCTATGGATGTTGGATCCTTCCTGGTATTAACAGTAGAGGCTGGTGGAATACCAGTTGAACAACGTTTGAAAGCCACAGATTATCTGAAAATTGTCTCTGATCGGGTACATCCCTTAATGACTAAAGTTGCATGGATACTTCCAGCTGGATAATCCACCATGTCACAAAGCACATATAGCTTCAGAATAGTACCAGGAATGTGCCCTGCAATGTCCCCTGACCTTAACTCAATGTTAACTCAATGTTGTTTACAGTATGAAGGTACCACTGTTCAATCTGCAACGACTGCATGATGCCATTGTGTCAGCATTCGACTGGCATGTGCCGGTAGAACGTTTCCAATCAATCAATAAAACTGGCCACGGAGTGTATAAGGAAGACAGTGCTCAAAACAGATCTTCATAAGGCTTAATAGTTCTGTCCCTCTTGTAGTTGCTCTTTTTGCCCTATGCTGAAGCCAATTTTTAAGCTACTGACAGGCTGCTACATGAATCCCAACAGCATTTTATTTTAGAATAATCTTGTGGTACACAGCCCAATGACTCAGGTCGGCCCAAAAGGACAGGCAGTCGGTGAAGACACGCTGTAGGGGTAGTAGGTAAAAGCAGATTGAATAAAATGAATTATCAAGCAATTTTTTTTAAACCTTAACATTCATTTTTTTTTATTTTATCATTTATCAGTGAAGAATCTAGTTAACTTTAAAGTTAAAGATTGGTGACTGCAAATTTGTTCTTTTTCTAGAGGTAAGATAAAAAGGGGAAGGTTTAATGAAAATAACTACAGTTTCAAAGACAGAATGGATGGACACACGTGGTGAAAGGGATAGAGCAAAAGACCATGGAGGCTGAGGCTGGCCTCAGAAGTGCCACGTGGCGAGACAATGGTCAGTCTCATTGAAAGGTCACTTAAAATGGCCCTGGGGAAGTCCGACCTCATGTGCAGTGCTATGTGCAATGGACTGATGGTTAGACAAAGGAAAAAGGGGTTTAAGCTAGTGGAAGGGCAGTGTCGCCTTAGTAAATTCACAGAGGATAAAAAAAATTACGCATGCAGAGGATGGGGTGGAGTGGTGAAATTACTCTAAAGATATTATCACAAACCTAAGAGCGAGAATGGCGTATTATACAGGTCCTGGTCATTAGGATCAGGATTAGGCCTGAATATTGCATAAAAGGGGGTTATGTTTAAGACCGACCGCATGCACGTATGGTTATGTTAAACCAAAAGGAGTTAGTCAGGAGCACATAGCTTTTATTAAACTACCTGCAGGTTTAATATTTCCGGCAAGAGGGGTAAACATGTTACAAGTAGATAGATAGGCGGATGGCTTTGTAATAAATGCACGGCAGGGATCTTAGTACATATATCCCAGTTTCACCTATACAATATATTTATCAATGAGCAAAGAGGGGAAGTTAATCCAATGTGAAAAATCTAAAACATAGCATATTCTATTTAAACAGAATAAACATTCAAACAAAACCACTCTTTGAAACATAATTCTAAACCAAAAAATGAAAATGAAGATACAACCTTATTACATGAGAAGAGGATTAGTCCGCCTCATCAGGAACAACCTGACCCTAGGAATACGCAAGTCCAATTCCTGGGAGAACCCATTGGAGAGCTTATTCTGGCTAATGGTCAGGCAAGAAACAAGGAGAAATGCTCATCTCTGTTCCAGAAGCTTCAAATAGCCACTTTTCATTTAAAGCAGATCCCAATGTTTTCAGTGTGTTTACCTGATGCAGACAGGGCTGTTTCAGAGTGTTTACCTGATGCAGACAGGGCTGTTCCAGTTTGTTTACCTGATGCAGGCAGGGCTGTTGCAGTGTGTTGACCTGATGCAGACAGGGCTGTTGCTGTGTGTTGACCCGATGCAGACAGGGCTGTTGCTGTGTGTTGACCCGATGCAGACAGGGCTGTTTCAGTGCGTTTACCTGATGCAGACAGGGCTGTTTCAGTGCGTTTACCTGATGCAGACAGGGCTGTTTCAGTGTGTTTACCTGATGCAGACATGTCTGTTGCTGTGTGTTGACCTGATCCAGACAGGGCTGTTGCTGTGTGTTGACCTGATGCAGACAGGGCTGTTGCTGTGCGTTTACCTGATGCAGACAGGGCTGTTGTAGAGCTCTTACCTCAAGCAGACATTTTAATAAATTGCCTGGGTTGATACAATTACATTTTTACATAAAATCATTTTATGGGAATGAGATTTCTCCAGTTAGTTTTGACTAAGAAAAAATATCAGCTATTAGTTTGTAAAACATCTGTAACTGTTTGAAGTACCATTAGACAGCTGATTTGTTTGCCTTTGTGTTATATTCTCAGCCCAAGCTCTCGAAAAAGTATTCATTTAATATCTACATTTTCCTTGGTGCTGTACAGCAACTTCTTCTCCTTACCTTCTTTAAAACTTACATCATCTTTGCCTTTTTCTACGGTATTGAAAAAAAGCACGTAGAATTTTGTTTATTGTCTTCTGTAATTCGCTTGAAAAAAACCTAAACTTTTTGGCTTGTCTTACATATTTTCAAATACAGTATGTGCATGCATTATACATTATCCCATGTATTTTACCTATTTTTCTCTTATATTTTATATAGTTGCTCTTCCATAGAGATTCACTGGTTTAGTGTGGACCCTTTTCTTCAACTTTTCTTACTCCTGGTATGTATTTGAAAAAAAACAAATTTTCTCGTTCACATTTTACCTTCTAGAAGCTGTATTTATTTTACACTTCAGGTTCAGAACTATTAATAAATCAGCTAAAATCCTAATCATTCCACCTTTTTTCTTGCAGAATTTACTCTGTTAAGCAGACATGTCAATATCCATGCATCTTTCTGCAATCGCTGTTCAATGCAATACTTTACCTTTTTTTCAAATCTAGTTATCATCCCTGAGCCCCTAGTCACCTGAACCTGTACTACAGTACACCCCCCCAGGGAAACTTCCCTTTCAGTTCAGTTCAAGTGTAACTGTAACAATTTTCACAATTTTCAGATATGCTGTGGTTTTCAAACGTTGTTCAGTTGGTATTCCACCAGTCTCTACTGTTGATACCAGCCAGGATCAGTCCATGGACTCCAACAGCCATAGCCAAATCCTGTACAAGCAAACACCACCCCAGGGAAACTGCCCTTTCAGTTCAAGTGTAACCCCTCCTCATACAGGTATCACCTGTTCCAAAATAATTATGCATGCCTCATAAACCTTAGCCCCTTTCCCCTCTTCCCTCTTTTTTTTTTACTTTGTGTTACGTCCTCCTCCCTCTGTCTGCTGTTTCTCTGCCTGTATTGTTCCTGTTGCAGGGAGAGACCTTGATTGCAGATTGGACACACCTGTGACCTCTGCTCTGGTCCTATATAAGCTGGGGCCTCTCCATTTGTGGGAGATACCTCTCTTTATGGGCACACTTTGGCTGTTGTTTTGTGGCAAATTCACACCCTACATATCCTACACATATTTATATAGGCAGCTGGTGATGCAGTGGTTATCGTGGCAGGCTTGAAACCAAAAGGTTGTTGGTTCCAGTCCCACCCCAGCTGTTGTACCTTTGAGCAAGGTACTTAACCTGAATTTCTTCAGTCACTGTAAGTTGCTTTAGATAAAGAACATAAATGTAATGTACATATCCACTCCCTACAGTACTGATTTCCTGACTACCCCATCCTACTATTTCCTTTGTGAGTGTATTTTATACTTTTGTTATCCCTCATTCCCACGCTTTGTCTCATTCTTTGTCACTTCCCACGGGCCGGGTTGTAAAAATAAGGTATCATCCAACACACAATGTGACCTCATCAGTGAAATTTGGAGCTAAGAATCACTACTTGTCCAACATAAATTACAGGATGAATAAATTTCACAAGGATATTATTCTCTTAAGTGGCATGGTGGCATGGTGGTTAGCGTTAGTGCCTCACAGCACCTAGGGTCCCGGGTTCGCGTTCCGGCTCGGGGTGCCTGTCTATGTGGAGTTTACAAGTTCTCCCCTTGTCTGTGCGGGTTTCCTCTAGGCCCTCTGGTTTCCTCCCACCATCCAAAGACTTTCCAGTTAGGTTCATTAGCCATGCCTTGCGCCCTATGCCTGCTGGGATCGGCTCTGGCGACCCTCACCTGGATAAGCCGTTTCTAAAATGGATGGGTGGATGGGTTATTCTCTTACAGCACACCCGCTTATAGTGTTACTTCTGAATTAAACACCAAAGTACAACTATATCAGGTAACTATATTATGTATATCATAAAAAACTAATTAGATAAAGTTTAGCTTCTATGCACATTAGAGGGTGATTAGAGTGTGCTCAGTTTGTCCAGATGCGATGGTATAGGAATACAGCTCACGTGATCGCAAAGGACTGGGAAATTAAATAAATAAATAAAGCTCTCGGGGCAGGCAAAAAACTGGATTTAAATCTCTGAGAAGAGGAAGGACGGGACTGCCTCCAGCACACAGGAAGAGTGTTCTTTTGCTCTTAAAAGTCATTAAACACTCCAGGCGGAACACTGATTTGTGCAAGGCATGCAGTTAAACAATTGATTATGAATTCACAGGGTACCACGGAACTATTGTGTTACTTAAGTTTAACAATTCACTGGTAAAATAGTGTTTCACCTGCCAATACACTCTAAAAGAAATGTTTCAACAGCTCGCTAATGCACAAAGATGGTCTCCCACTAGTTCTGCATTGTTTACTCATTGCGCAATATGTTAGAACAAGAAATAACTAGTCAGCTAAAACAAAAGTAAACTGTCAAAAGAGCTCACTATGGACAAATGCATCATTGCTGTTATTATCCTTGGGAATTTTTCCCACATAAATTTGGAGTTAGTGGCTGTGGAGACGTGTCCTTCTAAGACAGTTTCCCATATCAGCTTAAGAAATAACATGCAAATAATAATGAGTTATGGGAGATTTTGACAGACACTACTTTAAGTCGTGCCAGTTGCAATTAACAGTACTCTTTGGTTCATAAACATTTTCTTGGAAACTAAAAACATCTTTGGGTCAAGTGAGGCAACAGAGTTTACACATCAATTCCACAGTCATTCGGTGGCTTATGGGGACGTGACCACAGAAGGCATCAGGCTTAGGGAACAGGAGTGCTCATCATTTTTAACAGTTACAGTCTTTCTTTTGTTTTTCAAAAGTGAAATTAAATAAATCATTTAAATTATTTTATTAGTGGATGAATTTATTGTGGGTACTATAAATTGAAAAGCTTAATTGTAACAATGTTGTTTTCAGAAAAATTATGTGGAATTTAAAAAATAAAAATAAAATGATTCACATCCCTGCAATCATTTCTTTTTTTTTAAACATCAATCTTGTGCTTACATCACACTGACAGGAGGTTTTCTGTAGTACTGTGGCACATCTCCTGTGGTGTTGTGATGTGGTTTATGTAGTGTTTTGGCACGTTTCCTGTGATGTTGTGAAGTGTTTCCTAGTGTGTTGTGGCACATTTCCTTAGCGATTTTTGACTATTTGTTCAATTTGACTATTCGTGGCAATTTTTCCAGCTCCATTAAATGTCTTGGAGTTCAAACCACAAGTATTCAATTGGATTAAGGTCTGAAGATTTTGATGGCAGTCAAGAACATTGATTTTGTCTTCACTTAACCACACCATATATTTTGATTTATGCTCAGGATCGTTCCCTTGCTTGGATGTGCATTTTCAACCAAGCTTGAGCCTCCTAGCAGAGGGTGAAACATTTCTGGTAAGAAAACATCTGAGTACAAGCTTGAATTCATTGTTCTATCTGTTTCAACATGGACACCGACACTTGGAGATGCAATACATCTACAAAGCAAAATAGATCGACCTCCATGCTTCACACCTCCAGGAATGATTTTTCTCACCTTTTCAGTGTCAAATATGACTAGTGATAATTTTCGTGAAGCAAAATTTTTGTTTAATTTCACTGTAAGACCCAGTTGTCATTGAGATGCAGTTTGGAAAACTACTAACTCCCTCTTTTTGTGTAGAACTTTCAGGGAAGACTTCTGGTAATTTCCCAGATGAAGTATCCAGTTCTCCTTGTCTGAGTTTTTCAGAGAGTTCCCTTGAGTTTAATAGCGGATGTAACTGAAGGATTTCCTTGCTAATGTGTGACCTCCACTTATACACCATGGAGACAGGGACCCAATGCTAGCTTCATAGAAAGTCCCAGGAGCTTTACATTAATCGCGAGACAACAGAAATCCGATACAGATTTGTTTTACTTTGTTGCACTTTTTGATACTTAGGGGTGTGAATAATTACAGTATTGTCATTTTAAAAAATTACTCCATTATGTGGGAAACAATGCATTTTTCTCTTTTTCTGAGTGGTTTGTGATACAATATAGCTTATTTTCAACTTATCTGAGCAAAAATAAAATGATCCGCTATAATTTTCTTAATGTTGAATCATTTTCGGTAACAGGAGTATAAATAAATGTTGAAGTGACTGTATATAATTTATCACACCTACAGTATATAATATACAATGTGTCTTCCAAGGTCCTATGAAAGTTGTTGGGCTTGAGGCATGGTTCACACTAACCAAACTTTCTGGAGAAGAACAGATTTGTCAGTAACCAGGCTTTGTGTGCCTTTATTTAAAAGACAGGGCACCTGTGCAACCCACACCTCCAATCTTGTCTCCTCAATTTAAACCCATGACACAAGTGGTTAACACAGAGGTTCACTTACTGTTTCCAACCTGCACTCTGTGAATGATTACTCAATGTTTAGTCAGATTTTGTTTGTCAATTATTGTGATGATCAGACGAAAATTAAGATCAGACCATATTTTATGAGTAATCAATACAGACTTCCAGGTAATTCCAAAGGTTTAGCAAACTTTGTCTTGCAACTGTAAAAATTAATTATTTCTGGGGAATCTAGAAATATATTTATGAAGACTTGCGGAAGGAATTTTAATTTGTAAATTTTTTAATTTACATTTTTAAATGACTTCTGGCTCTTTTCAGGGACATTGACACGGATATGTTATGTGAATGCCACCTGAAAAAAAATTAAGTCTGAGTCTGAAAATAGGCAGAAGAAAAGCTCAAGCCTAATTCTACTGAGCATGGGATTCAGATACAAGGCTCTAAAATATGCAGACAACACACTTTTTCGCTTTGCCCTTTCCTTTCTCTCGCTCATTTTTTCATGCTTGCTGACTGTACTGGGTTTAAATATCTGCAAATTCTTTCATGCTGTTCAAACAAACAAAACCATGCTTTACAGAGCTGCTGTGTGACACAAAGCCTCGGTGGACTCATGGTCCTTAGGGGGAAGACCAGAAGGCTGGAGGACTACCAAGTTTCGGGTGCAATCTAGCTCATTGATTGGTTAACAGTGCTGGCTGCTATCAATGCCGGTGGGACTGTGGGAGGATCCTGGGACCTGTAGTTCAGTGAGGTGTAGAGGAGCAGACGTGATGGCCCGATTAGGAAATTAGTTCTGTCATCGATCTTCAGATTTTCATGGTTAATTCAAATAAATTTGTGAGCACAATGTGCAATATTGGTCATCTAAATCAAAGGAGATACAGCTCCATGTTTAAGCCACGCACATTCTACTAAATAACTTGGATAGAAAACTGGATGAGAATAAATTCTGCACAAACCTTGACTAAAATAGAGCTCTACACTCCCTGGCCAAACTCTGAGGTGCTTCTGAGGCAGTAGTGTTTTAGATTAAAGATCAAAGAGCCGCAAAGCAGTAAAAGTCTGTGTGAAATAGAACACAAGATCCCAGGCATTGGATGTGACTAGCCTGCAGATGAAGTTCACACAAATTTCTGAGACAGCCAGAACAAAACAACCTTCAGCCATCGTACTGAAACTGGAAACTGATTTTTGCTACTCTGACACACCTATGAACTGCCCTGGCAGAGGGAATCACTACCTTATTCTACCAAACTGATAGCAGGGAGTTCTTTACTTCAGAAAAACAAAGACTCATGAAAAATAGCATGAAAAACATGGATTTTTCTGTCAGTCTTTGGCTTGTGATGAGGAATGCCATTTAACATTATACGATGCCGGTAATAACCCTTTGTACATTATTTGTATTTAATTAATAATGTGCCCAACTTATAATTGGATTTGCATGGAATATTGTTCACTTTGTCGCTGTAAGACTTGTCAGATGCCTACTCCACCAAGTAAATGTTGTTTTTTTTAAAATTTGAACTATAATTATAAATAATGTAAAATAGTTATTCAAGATGTGGTTAAAAAGCATATTAGAACTTCAGGGAAAATAATTATGAGTGTAATCAATAATGAGCTGTAGCCTATGTTGTGGTGTCTATATGAGGAGAAATAACAGAACATTATTGTTGAATATTAAGTTTATTCAAAATTGTTTGTTTTTGTTTTTGTTAAACATTTAGTTTAAAATATTTTTTGATGAAAAAAGTTGCCCCTCCCCCCATCCGGTGCACAGCTAACAGATATAACAGAAGACAGGAATATTGCCACGGCAAGTATTACCTCCTAGATGCTAGAAAACATGACTGAGTCTTCTTGCTAACTCATGAATACATGCATTTTGTGTTAAGATGAGTTTGCTTAAATCATAAGTGTATGGACATTATTGCACTGAATCGGTCTATTTTACTTTATAAATAAATGGCTTTTATTATTATATAAAAATTTTA
>JAOYSI010005548.1:0-13462 GCA_025775065.1 Hiodon alosoides
TTACGGAAAGGACGAAGCATAAGACACATTATTAACACTATTTACAGTTCGGGAGCTAGGTTTCCCAGCAGCCCCTTTGGGCTATAGCCCATTGGCGGGGGAAACGCTGCCTGCTATCCCCGTTACAATATTGAGTATCCGTTGCCACTTGTTTCCCATTAAAACTATACATTGGAGATGTCAGTGATCAGGCAGTGGGCAGGTATGGAGGTTTCACTGGTGCTGTTTCATATGTATGGACTGGAAAGGTGTGAAGCCCACGGGTAAGTGATCAGGAGACATGGGACTGTATTGGTAAGCCTTATCTGGAGATTAAAATTACGTGGTGTGACAACCACGGGGCGAACTGGCTACGCCGCACACAACAGAGAGAGGAATGCACACAGAAAATGCTCAGGTTAGCTCGTAATACGAGCACGGTTTTTTATGGAACAGTGAAGTCCTCCCGGTTCGGGGTATGAGGCAATCGAAAAATCACAACGAAAAATTCCTCGGGGCGTAAAGCAATCGAAAATGACGAACGCACAGGAATACACAGAGGGTCCCCACACGCACAGATAAACAAGCCCACGGTGAGGGACCCAACCCACAATCACAAAGACACCAGTAGTTATAGTCGGGGCGTAAAGCAATCGAAAAACACAAAAAAGAAAAGAAAAAAAGGTCTGAAAAAAAGGATTCTCGTCCTCCTCGCTCAGGGGGAATTGCATGGTCTCACTCACCCGTCGCCAGCCAGATCTGAAACACAGAGCACAGTGCTTTATCGTCGGTGCATGCTACCTGTATTCAGCTTTCATTCGTAGCCTCCCCGCGCCGACCTTTTCTCCTCGTAGTTGCCGGCTTTTGTCCTTTTCCCTCTCAAATCAGCCGATGCCTGTCAGCTGTGCCGGCAATTGCTGGGGAGGGAACGTACCGCCCCTCAAGGACCTGCCCCCTAGCTTGAGGGGGCTGCAGCTTCTGCCGCATCCGCCATCCTGACGCCCTGTGGTTGCCACACACCCCCCTCCCCAGATGCAGGCCGGGGTCCCCCTGGACTTCCCACAGACAGGCTTCGCATCTCGAGTGGGCATCTGCGTTCCCATGGGCCTTGCCCGGGCGGTGTTCCACCTAGAAGTTAAAATCCTGCACCGTGTCACCCGGGTGTTGGTGTCTTTGGCCCTGGCCATCCAAGTGAGGAGAGCATGGTCTGTGACGAAGGTGAAGCGCCTGCCAAGAAAGTAGTACCTCAGCTTCTCCAGGGCTCATTTCATGACCAGGGCCTCCTTCTCCATGGTGGAATAGGCCCTCTCATGCGGCAGGTACTTCCTACTAATGAAAGACACCGGGTGCTCTTCCCCATTCCGGACTTGGGAGAGGACCGCCCCCAGACCCACTTCCGACACGTCTATATTTGCCAGGAAGGGGGTAGCGAAGTCAGGGGTTACCAGGACCTGCTCGGCACAGAGGGCTCGACGGAGTAGGGTGAAGTCTTCCTCCGCGGCCTCGGTCCAAGTGATGTGTTCCGGGAGCGCCTTCCTTGTCAGATCGTGGAGGGGGCCTGCCAGGGTTGTGAAGTAGGGAATGAACCGCTGGTAAAGCCCCAGGAAGGACTTTACCTTTTTCTTCGTGGTGGGACGAGGCTACGCCAGGATCGCCTCCACCTTTGGTTCCTGGGGACTCATATTACCCTGCCCAATTCGGTACCCGAGGTAGGAGGCCTCCTCTAACCTCACCAACCGCATTTCTTGGGATCGGTGGTGAGCCCTGCGGCCCGCAGGGCCCCGAGGACAGCTTGCAGCTGCCGTAGGTGCTGCTCCCAGGAGCCGCTGTGGACCACTATGTCGTCCAAGTATGCCGCCGCATAGGCTTGGTGGGGTCGCAGGACTCTGTCCATCAGCCTCTGGAACGTGGCCGGGGCTCCATGCACCCCAAAAGGCAGTACGGTGTATTGGTACAGTCCGTTGGGAGTCACGAAGGCCATCTTCTCTCGGGCTTGGAGGGTCAGGGGCACCTGCCAATACCCCTTTGTGAGGTCGAGGGTCCGGCCCAAGGCGCTCGATTTGTTCATCAACCCTGGGCATGGGGTAAGTGTCGAATTTGGAGACCTCACTGAGCTTCCGGAAGTCGTTGCAAAACTGGAAGGAGCCATCCGGTTTGGGGACTAGGACCACAGGGTTGGACCAGGCACTGTGGGACTCCTCAATGACTCCTAGACGCAACATGTTCCTTAACTCTTCGCGGATAGCGTTCCATCTTGCCTAGGGTATCCGGTAGGGTTGGAGGCGAACCCGGACAACCCGTTCTGTCTGGATGTCATGGTAGGTGAGCATGGTCCGCCCCGGCAGGTCCGAGAACACATCCCGGTGCTGGAGGACCAGTTCCTGGAGGTCCTGCCTCTGGCTTGGACTCAGCTCCTCACCTAGCGGGACCTCTGGGATTGGGGAGTGAGCTGCCAGGGTCGGCAGGGCAGAGGTCTGGGGAGCCGGCAGCCTAAGCCATTTTTTAGCAGGTTGATGTGGTAGAACCGCATCGGCTTGCGCCTCCCAGGGTTGACGCACCTGGTCGGTTACTGCCCCCACCAGGGCGACCACTTCGTACGAGCCCTGCCACTTGGCAAGGAACTTGCACTCCATCATGGGGATGAGAACCAGGACCCACTCCCCCGGCTGGAACTGGCACACCTAGGCACCCCGGTTGTAGACTCGGGCCTGTGCCCGCTGGGCTTGTTGTAGGTGCTCCCTTACGATGGGCCAGACCTGTGCCATTCGAGCCTGGATCTTCTCGACGTGGTCGATCACGGAGCGGTGGGTGGAGGGCTGGCTCTCCCAGGCCTCCTTAGCCAAGTCCAACAACCCACGGGGCCGCCTCCCGTACAGTAGCTCAAAGGGGGAGAACCCCGTGGAGGCCTGGGGTACCTCCCGGATGGCAAACAGGACGTAGGGCAGGAGCTGGTCCCAATTCTTCCCATCTACATCCAGCACCTTCTTCAACATCTGCTTCAGGGTCTTATTGAAGCACTCCACGAACCCGTCGGTCTGAGGGTGGTATACCGACGTTCTCAGCTGCTTCACCCGTAGCAGCTGGAGTACTTCCTTTAAGACGCTGGACATGAAGCAGGTTCCCTGGTCCGTCAGAATCTCCTTCACGATCCCCACTCTGCTACACAGCAAAAAGAGCTCTTTGGCTACTGCCTTGGCCGTGGCTGCCTGGAGAGGAACAGAGAGGAGCGAGTGGTGTAATCCATCAGGACCAGGATGTAGCGGTGACCCCGGCTGGTTCTGGGTAGGGGCCCCACGATATCAATCGGCAGCCGCTCGAAGGGGACCTCGATGATGGGTAGAGGGATGAGGGGCTTGTGTGCGGAGGGCAGGTGGTGCAATACTCAGTGATATCCCGTTTGATGCCGGGCCAGTGGAACCAATCTCTCCCAGGTCTTGTCCATGCCCAAGTGGGCCCCAGGTAGGTGGGACTGGGCCATGTAAAGGACCTTGGAGACATAACGCTTGGGAACCAACAACTGCTCGCGGATTTTCCCCCCCTTCTGCACCACCCGATACAACAAGCAGCACCTAGTGGCAAAATACGGGGAAGGTAGAGGTCTTACTGGCTCCACGCATGTTTCAGGGCCGGATCTTCCAGCTGCGCCGTGGCAAACTGCCCTACCCGGCCCGACCGTTCCTCTGCCAGGGGGAACTCGGACAGTTCCGTGAGGTGGGAGCTGTCCTGTGGCCTCCCACGACACGGCCTGGGATCCTTCCGGGGCTGTAGCGGTGTCCAGGGTTCCTGGTTCCGCTGGAGGAGCTGCCCAAGCTCCTGGTGGCAGGGTGACCTGGTGGTTTTCCAGGAGCCGCTCCAAGTCGTTCACGATCTCCGGCTGGTTCTTGGCTGCCCACTGCTTGGCCCCTGAGGGTAGGGCCCGGATACACCGGTCCAGGACAATCTGGTCAATGGCGGAGGGGCCCTCTTCAGTCACAAGCCAGCTACGGGTGAGCCAAACTAGCTGAGCCACCTGGCTCCTTACCAGCGCGCTGTGGTCGTACTCCCAGGCATGGAAGCGTTGGGCGTGGTTGGCCAGGTTATACCCATACTGGGCCAGGATGGCCCTTTTCAGCGTGGGGTAGTCAGCTGCCTCAGCATTCCCCAAGTCGCATAAGGCCTGCTGGGCGCGCCTGGTCAGGAAAGGGGCCAGAAGGTGTCCCCAGCGATCCGATAGCCAGCCCTCTCGCTCTGCCGTGCGTTCAAAAACCTGTAGGTAAGCCTCCACGTCGTCTTCCGCGGTCTGCTTGGTGAGCAGTGTCGCCGGGGCAATCGCGGCGTAAGCCCCGGGGATCCGGCTGTTCATGGAAACCAGTAGTTCTTGGACAGCAGCCAACCCCTGGGCTTGCTGGGCTTAGGCGTGGGCTAGTAGGTTGACTGCGGCGTCTATGTTAGCTTCTGGGCAAACCCTCTCTGTGTGCAGGTGCAGGTAGTGGACTCACAATGCAATGCCTCTCACAATGCATTTTCCACCAAATGTGACAACCACGGGGCGAACTGGCTGCGCCACACGCAACAGAGAGAGGAATGCACACAGAAAAACTCAGCTGTGCCGGCAATTGCTGGGGAGGGAACGTACCGCCCCTCAAGGACCTGCTTCTGTCGCACCCGCCATTCTGACGCCCCGGGGTTGCCACAGTGGGTAGAGGGACTAAGCAGAGGACAAATAGCCGGGTTCGGAGGTAAGTGTACTCTCACCTCAAAGAGAAATTTGAAATATCTTGAACTATAGCTGCACTATGGCTTTCCAACAATCACTCGACTGGTTTAAGGTTGATCAGGACTGGTTTTATTAATTAAAAGTTCTCCACTCAGCACAAATTACTGATGTTTATCATCAACAGAGGCAGAGATCAGATATCAAAACGTCTGCTCTAAAAAAACTTCTTTCAGAAATGCACTCATTATTATTGTAGTCCAAGATTGCTATAGTTTAAGTACTAAGTGCACATCACTTAGGCTCTAAAACAGCATTATTTTACATTGGGAAGAGATCATTTTCACTTAATCTGTGAATGAAATTTACACAAAGGCTATCAATGAAGTGAAAGCAGCACAATAGTGAGTTTTTTTTGTCTATTTCTTGCTGAGCTCTATCCAAGGTTGTGCTGGAACATCTCAGCCGCTGCAGCAACAGCACCTGCTAGCTTGTGTAATTAATCACTCCCTGAAGACAGCAACTTGGATTTTAATCAAGAAAAATTAGAGTGTTGGAGCCAGGAATTGAAAACCAGTAATTGTAATTATGCATCCCACCGAACAATACTCCCAGGTGCGCCTTTGAGTGGCAGATAAGAGGCAGAAGTTTCGACAGCCCTTATGCATCATTAGCAGACAAGCATCACTCACTCAAGAATTGCCCTCCCAGAAACGAGGAAAAAGTGGATTCTAAGCTCAGCTCTAATGTGTCTGCACTTCTTTTCATCATCTGGAAAATTTGTTGATTTGCTGTAAAATAAAAATAAAAACATGCTGCTGAAATGATACACTTAAAACAACGAACTGCAGGCCTCTTTCACATCTACCTTGTTTGGTAGGTTAACTTTTTTTGGTTAATTAGGACAGGTGTAGACACTCCATCTGAACATTAGAGCACACCAAACAATCGGACCATAGTTTGCAAAAAAGGTTGATATTGGTCCCGTTCTATTTGAATCGTGGTGCAGATCTTTACTGGCGTGAACACAGTTTTGCATAAGTTCTGGAAGTGAAGGTAGAGTTGAGTGGTATTTTTTGGGGGCAGTGCATTGCTGCAGTGTCCAGCCTAAACTACTTAAAGGTGTGGGGAGTATGAAATTGGTGAACCAACCTGTGCATTCGTGGCAATGAATGAAACGAAGAAGCTAGAAGCATCTCCCTGTTTTATCACCAGAGGAAAAACGGCATCAATACTGAAAATTCTAAAATGCACAAGATAAAACAAATAATGTTTAAATATATTACATTATTATATGTATATAGCCATGAGTAGGCTACCCTACACAATTTCAGAAACAAGATTGTTATCACAAACTCTCAGAATTAGAAACTCTAACATACTTTTTTAACATACTTAAAACAGCTAAAACTGTAAAATAATCAATTGCACTAATGTCATTGCTTAGACATAGGAATACTTAGCTTGCTAGCTATACCAGCATGTTTTCATCTCAGAAGATGCTACTCATATTCATAACTATGATTTCTTGGTGGCCTATTATGGCATTGACAAGTGGAAAAGGTTTGGATTACTCGTAATATCAAATTGTATAATTCAGAAAATATATTAATATGGGTTAGTTACCTAACATGCATTTATAAAAAAACAAACTGCTGGAAATGTGATGTACAATTATACCAACATCAAACAGTACAACTTGGAATGGTCATAAATACTTCTATTAGTACACATGAGAATGCCAGAAGATCTATGTAGCACACAAGGGCATGCTCAGTCCACACAGATTCTCTGAGCGTTGTCAGTGTTCAGCTGTGCAGTGACACTTCACAGCCCGCCATACCTTACTGAAAAAATTTCTGAGGCAAATAGAATTGTGGAAAAATTGTCCGTCAGAATCTGCTAGCAGGTATGCTCCGATATTTGCCAAAAAAGAGTACGACATCCATTTACATGCTCCGCAGCATGGGAGTGAGAGAGCTAGAACCAGTTCCATCCATAACTTACGTGCTCGGGAGCGTGAGAGTGTTCGGATTGGAACCCATTTCTGTACTAAATTTACGTGCTCCGAAGCGTGAATGTATGCGGTTTGTAATCCATTTTGTACTCCATTTACGTGTTGTGGAGCATGGGAGCATGGAACACAACTTTAGAGAAATTTATCATGACACTTCCACATAGTGGCTTGATCAGTTCTGGGAATACAGATCTGGCTTCCTGTACAGTTTGAAACATACAGGCTTGGCTTGTCTGCAGCCAGACTCCTCTCCCGAGCTCTGTAGGTAGGAGGAGGTGTAGTCACGTGCGCCTCCATTGAAATGAATGACTTCTGCTTTTGCTTATGTAGTGTGATTACAGGGTAAGGCAGGGTGATCATATTGTTTGTATGTAAAGAAGGCAATAAACTTCCTGAGTTACTACGGAGCTGCATACAAAGTTGTGTACTTGCTATTAATGCTCTAGATCTCGGGTCCATCTGTGACATATTTAATTGCAACAGGAAAAAATGCAAAAACTAAGATGGAACCTAGCTTGTCCCTATCTTTAGTACAATAACATGGAGCAAGCGATGTTGTTGTTATACTTACAGGAACATCAACCAAAAGTATAATGCCATAAAATACATTAGAGCTGTGATAATTTTTATTCTGTTTTTTATCATCAACATTAGCTTTGTGCAGCTCATACTATGGGGCCCAAGCTGTCTTAAAGAGTGTTCTTAATAGTCATTCCATTTAAAATGTTGAGATGGTCAAATAAAAAAAAAATATTGATAGGATAAACCCCTTTATGAAGAATTACAGAAATCAGCAGTACTTTTTTGCTTTCTGTTCTCATTAAGCAGTTTATTACTGTGTATATAATGTATTCCATGAAGAAAGCAATGTTGCCACAGATGACATTTAGGAAATCCCTTTAAAACAGCCGCACAAGATCCCTTGTCCCACCGCACAACCTGTCACTGGATACAGAGACATAAAGAAACACCCTTTAAACAGCCTGTGTCCCACCGCATGGCCCATCACTGGGTACAAAGACATACAGAGACACATTAAAAACAGCCTGTGTCTTACTGCATGACCCATCACTGGATGCAGAGAAATAAAAAAAAAACTTTAAAAACAGCCCGGGTCCCACAGCACAACCTGTCATTGGATACAGAGACAAACAGAAACACGTTGGATACTATTGTGACGGAAGAATTAGGAAAATATTTTACATAGGATGACATTCAACTACACTTGTGTAGTGGATAAAATATAGCTCCAACTGTTATAATACTATTGTTAATATGTTTATATCATTATGGTTTATTTTATGCTTCAGTCTGTCAACTGAGAGGGACTGGCTTGGTTTTGTTACCTTGGCTGTGGCTGACTCACAAGCGCTCACATACTCCAGTGGAGAGGGAGAGAAAAACAGCTGCCTACAAGGTCATTCTTAAAAGCTCATTCACCTCTGTGGTGGCCTGCTGCCTAATCTCAAGTGAGCCAGCTGTAACCCATTCCTTGGCTCCAACTTTCCTTCATAGCATACTTTATCATTTAGGAACAATCAACCACTGCCAAACTGCACAGAAGCAAGTAGATGACGGAAAATTCAAACGGAAAATGTGACTCATTTATTCAATCGTTGGGTTCTGTTTAATGTTCCCAGCCAGGTGTTGATATATCTGCTAATCCATTTGAATATTTAACCAAGCCTTTGACATCATTCTAACGTCATCAAAGTCAGTAATAACCATATCTTGACCTCATTTTGCCGTCATCATATGATATGAATGGTTATAACCCAAACATTACTGAAAGTAGGAAACTGCTTTTGGTCAGGCACTGTACAAACATGTTTTCTAGTTTATAAGTAACTTTTATAAGTCAACATAAGTTTATCTGAATGATTGAATTTAAATTTTCAATGTAGGTGTAAATGCATTAAAGCATCAAACGGGTGTCACTCACCTGATGGACAGAGGGAAAAAAGCAAAGGGGACAAGTAGTCAAATCACTACTGCATTGCTTTTATTCAGGCTAATGTATGGAGTTTATATTTCACAAAACACCCTCAGTGGTTTCTTATATTAACAAAGCATAACATCACTTTGAAAACTTAAACAGATAAATTACATACATTCAGAACACACAAACACCAAAATATCAAACCCAAAATTACAATTGACCTTTCGTGTTCATTGAAATTTTCCTTTAGTCTGATACTTCCTGATAAAAAAAAGATAAGAATTAAACTCTAACCTATGCTTCAGTTGACATTTATGTCCTTACAAAATGAAATGCCTACTAGCAAAGGTATTTCGTCATTAAAATCGAAAACGTTCAAATTTTCAAGCGTTATGTATACCGACATGTGAAGGAGAAAGAAATATGTAAGGCCTTTGGTGGTTCTGCGAAATTGAAGTAATTTGCTATATTGTATACTCTTCAGTTAAACAATAAAACAACCTATTACTTTAATTGCACTTGAACTAATTCATTGTCAGATCTACTTTATTATTATTATTATATTAGATCAGTGCATAGTCGGTTCCTAAAAAGCTGCATCTCTTTGACTGGCTGGACTTTGAAGTAAGTACGTATTTTTATCTTTGTAAGTTCAATTGAATGAAATCACAGCTCTTTTCTTCTTTTTGACTGTGTTACCTCATGCCTTTCATTTGCATTAATATGCTTAGTTGCTCTGTTTCATTATTTCTACTTTGTGCCATTGGCTACAGCCATAGTCAGAGTTATTTTTGTTTCCAGTTATTCAACATGCGATTCTTCTTTCTAATTAAATAAATAATAAACTAATCCCAGAATAGTCCTGGCTCGCCTGTATGGCCAAATGTGTTTGCTTGAACTGTCTAACAGATAATAAACCTGGTGCAGGGATGAAAACACAATGTCAATGTGATCTGTGGAGTCGCTGTTGGAGAGAATCCTAGACCGTCTGCGATCAAAGAAAGCCTTTATTTCGGCCCAGGTTCCATCATCTGGGGTAATTAAACCAGTGACTGAAGTTTCTACTGCAGTTTGCTTGCCTTCTCTTAGCTGTTCATTCAAAAATTTTGACATGACATCCCATCACAATAGTGACCAAATCAACTGCATTCAACCCTAGATATTAATAAAATAGGTTTTGTCCTTATCTTACAACAATAATGCACGTCAGCTTTTAAAACCTTCTATAATGGCCAATCATTTTCAGGAACTCAGTAAGCATTGCACCTGTTTAAAGTATGTCTTACTTTAAATGTATTTTCGGTAATTAAATAGTCTCAGGACAGAATCCAAGATGATTATTACTTAGACTGAATTGAACACATTCACGTGATGTTGGGAAGATTTGTTACGGAAGACACAATAATTTGCAGTGTTACCAGAAGGGCTTTGACAATTTGACCAACGATAAAATTAATGGCAGAAAACTTGCTGAATGCAGTATTCTGGTCCTGCTGGTCCCTGCATGTGCAGGTTTCTGTTCTTGCTGAATGCAGTATGGTCTTGTTGGCTTCTGTATTTGCAGATTTCTGTTCCTGCTGAATGCCATTTTCTGGTCCTGCAGGCCTCTGTATATGCAGATTTCTATTCCATGCACTTGTTCCTGTACTAATTTGAATAAACAAATGAATTCCCCTTATTAAACTAGTTTAGATTATCAGGTTAAGGTTTTGCTGTTGTTAATCAACAGCTATACGTGTTATGGTTTAGGTGACAGGTTTTTAACTAAAAGGTTGCTGGTTCAAGTCCCACACTAGCTGTTGTATCCTTGAGCAAGGTACTTGATCAGAATTGTTTTAGTGAATATCCCTGTAGAAACTGTTGAAAATCACTGTGGATCTGCTAAGCAACAATTGTAAATAGTTAGGCAGCCATAAACATCACCATATACAGTATGTATGTGTATACAATGTCTTCATGAAAACTTTTTGTGCGTTATTAGTTAATAACATTGTGTTTGTCTATTATTGTGACTTAGATAAAGATCAGACCAAATTTCTAATTTCTAATTAATGCAGAAATTCAGGTAATTCCAAAGGGTTCAGAAAAGGTATGGTGCCTTGCATATGTATTCACCCCCCTTGGACGTTTCCACGTTTTGTAGTGTTACAACTTGGAATTCAATTTCAGTTTATTAGGATTTTTACCATTTTTTTTACACAACATACCTAATACTTTAAAGGTACCACATATTTTTTTATTGTGACACAAAAGTTAATTGCAGGAAAAAACAGACATTTGTTGCATTAGTATTCACCCCAGTTGCTTTGAAACCCCTAAATAAGCATTGGTGGAACCGATTGCCTTCAGAAGTCATATAATTAGTTGAATGGAGACCAACTATGTGCAATTAAGTGTCACATGATCTCAAAATAAATCCACCTGTTCCTGGAAGGCCCCAGAGTTTGTTAGAGAGCATATGTAAACAAACAGCAACATGATAACCAAAGAGCTGTCAAAACTAGTCTGGGATAAAGTTCTGGAGAAGCACCAATCAGGGTCGGGTTATAAAAAAAATATCCCAAACTTTGGACATCCCACGGAGCACTATTAAATCCATTATTAAAAAATGGAAAGAATATGGCACAACTGCGATTTTGCAGAGAGAAGGCTGTCCACCAAAACATTTTGAAATTTGGGCTGATGAGTGGTCTTTGGTGTGGCGCAAAACCAACACTGCTCATCCCTCTGAGAACAACATCCCATGGTAGAATCATGTTGTGGGGATCCTTTTCAGCAGCAGGGCCTGGGAAACTGGTCAATATTTAGGGGAAGATGGATGGGGCCAAATACAGGGAAATTCTAGAGGAAAACCTGTTTCAGTCTTCAAGACACTTGAGACTGGACGGAGGTTAATCTTCCAGCAGAATAGTGACCCTAAACACACAGCCAAAGCGACACTGGTGTGGTTTAAAACCAAGAATCTGAATGTCTTAGAATGGCCCAGTCAAAGCCCAAACCTCAATCCAATTGAGAATCTGTGCCTAGAAGAATGGTAAAAAAACTCCAGGATTCAGATGGTAGAGACTAACCCCAAAAGACTGACACCTGTTATTGCAGCCAAACGTAGTTCTACCAAGTATTGACTCAGGGGGTGAATACTTATATAACCAACAAATGTCTGTGTTTTCCTTGTAATTAACTTTTGTATCACAATAAAAAGTATGTTGTACCTTTAAAGTGTTAGGTGTATAAATCAAATCCAACGTCCAAGGGGACTGAATATGTTTAAAATGCATCACAATTACCAGTATTTTGTTATAGTTTTCAGAATAATACCGAATTGGAATACTGATATTGAGTTTAAAAAACTGCATCCAAGTTTACTTTTAGACTGATTTTGGTCAGGCTGGGGATTCAAAAAAACTTCACTTAGAAAGAGATATAATGATAGAAACACTTTCCAATACAATTTGTGTCTATCGCTCGTTAAAGTCCTGTCAACCACCAAACATTAAAAATAAAAAAAAACATTCAGAGGTAGATTGATCGATAGCTAATGATATCAATATATTTTGTTTATCTAAGAAGCTGCCATTATAATATACGTAAGTGATGTTTCTGTCGATTATGTTCTACTTTAGAATATCTACTTCTAGAAATCAGTTCATTTTTATTTGTGTTAAAAAATATTTTAAATTACTATATATTTTATATTTTTTATATATATTACTATATTTGGTTCTAATATAATTAGAAAATAGGCTGGTGACAACATTAAATTTAATAACACCAAATAATGAAATAACTTTTCATTTATAATATAATAAAACCGGATAATGTAATACATTTTTCATTTATGATGTCATAACACCAGATATTGAGCAGATAACATAATTACTTTTTTCAGATAACTTTTTTTCAGGTAATAACTTATGACATTAAAGTTATTACTCGCTTAATTATTTACTATACATTAACCAGTAGTTAACACGTTATCAGATGAGTAAAATCTTTTTTGATGAATGCTGTAATAACTTCAATCAATCAATCAAATTATTTTTATAAAGCACTTTTCACATGTTTCCATGTCACAAAGATGCTTAACATACAGAGAAATACAATACGTCCCAGGCCTGACCCACCAAAAGCCTGCCAGTGGCAAGGAAAAAACTCCCTAGGCTGGCGCTTCACTGGATAATGTAATATATTTTTCAAATATTTACGAAAGGCAATTGCGCTTTCATGATTTTAATGACATTGACCATACTTATGTTTTGTCTAGAATAGAATCCACCTGTTGAATGCCTCATTTTTGAGCATTTTGAACATGTTTCTATAAAAAATAAGTAGCGTTTCAGATTTTGAATGTTAAAATAATAAATGATTAAATGGGCTTTCCTGACCCTGCGGTATCTCCTGGGTCACCGGTTTCTCTTGGTCACCGACCATGCCCCCCTCCAGTGGCTCCACCGGATGAAGGACACCAGTTCCCGGATCACCCAGTGGCACCTCGCCCTTTAAACAAACAAAAATCCTCTCCAGGTCAGCTCCACTGTCTGTTTTAAAGGATTTTCATTTACATGTGAATGCTCAAAATAAACTTAGATCTCTCTGAAATGAACTTTGACAGTGGGGTTCACTTGCGCAGTTCACTTGTTTTGATCAGAAAAGCATTTGGTTTAGTCAACCATATCCACCCTTAATGTGTACCACACCCAAAGCAGATCAGCAAGAGATCAGTTTTACATTTTTACACCAGGTAAAAGTATGATTAATAATTTCTAATAATTGCTACATTTGGTATAATTAATCATGGTAACATAATCATGTATAATTTTTTATTTTATATATA
>JAOYSI010005549.1:0-13462 GCA_025775065.1 Hiodon alosoides
AAACTTTTAATGGAAAAAAAATCATTATTATTATTCTGGTTTCTCAGGCTCACAGTGAAGCAACATGAAACGGTTTAAATGTTATATTTACTCGATCGATTACACATGGTTTCCTGTTTTACTACGGTTTATTAGAATCCATGTATTAAAATACTCACTGCACCTCATTGATCAAGTAATCAGAAATGAATATCGTTCTAATCGAGGAGAAAATATGTTTCTTTGTCATTGAGAAAAAAAAATAAAAACGATACGCTTCTTTGACCAGTTTAAATGTTTCAGTGCTGGTAAATAACTCAAGGGGCAGAGTAAAAATGATTCAGAGTCACTTGAGTGTTAATCACGAAGAAGAACGGAGTCTGCTGAGACTACACCTGCATAATGAAATCGGTCACTTTTATACACGGGAGAAAATGCTTACACTTCCTGCTGCATGGGATATACAGCAATCCCAAGCAGGGTGAGGGAAATTCCATTCATGCAGGAAGATATTATTTTTAATCCATGCCGGAGAGACTTACACCAGCAACTTGTGACTTAGTGCTAAATTATTACTGTTATAAAAAATAGATTACGTGGCTCAAAGGGATTTATTCTTGACGTAATAATGCAGTTATAGTGTGAAAATTATATAATAATGTCCTCTGTGCTTGGCATTAAGGAATGACACACTGTGCTAAAGTGGCAGAACTGAAGGGAATTTAGCTACACTGTTCATGCGCGATAGGAATTCACAGGGCTAATGCAGAATTTGGGAGAAACGCCTTGTCAGGTTGTGTGTGTGTGTGTGCCTGTTGTTTGTCAGGGCTCCTGGGCATGGTGGCCCACATGATGTACACGCAGGTCTTCCAGATCACCGTCAGCTTGGGCCCGGAGGACTGGAGACCACACAACTGGGACTACGGCTGGTCTTTCTGGTTGGTGTAACTTCTGAAGTTATCAGGACAGGAGAGTTGTGAGGACAGGACAGGTCAGGACGGGACAGGACAGGACAGGTCAGGACAGGACAGGAGAGTTGTGAGGTCAGGACAGGACAGGTCAGGACGGGACGGGACAGGACAGGACAGGTCAGGACAGGACAGGGCAGGAGAGTTGTGAGGACAGGACAGGACGGGACGGGACGGGTCAGGACAGGACAGGACAGGACAGGTCAGGACAGGACAGGAGAGTTGTGAGGACAGGTCAGGACAGGTCAGGACGGGACAGGACAGGACAGGACAGGACAGGACAGGACAGGACGGGACGGGACGGGACGGGACGGGACGGGACGGGACGGGACAGGACAGGACAGGACAGGACAGGACAGGACAGGGGCCAAGGCAGAATGAAGAGTTACCAGCAGCTTTTATTTTGTTTCCTGTTGCTCATTCATTCACAGTACATTCATTCATTCAGCTTTAGAATATAACAAAGACTATATATATATATATACACACACAAAGAGAAATAATACCCAAATGCTGATCACACAAGCACACGCGCACACGCACACAGACACAACATTTTTTTGTATATCATTGGAAGCATAAGTATAATTAACTTGTTGTTGGGTTGACTGTAATTGGCCTTTTTGCCATGAATTTATCGGTGGTAACAAACCCCTCTGAGGCACTAAAGCAGTTGCAGGGTTATCTGTACTACAGAAACCTGTGTTTAAATCACATTTAAAATGTAAAAAGCCTGGCAGAATTATGTTGTGTTTTCCCTAAGATAAGTTCATGGTAGGATTATTTTCGCTACTAATGACCTAACAAAACAGCAATGTGTTTTACTATCCTATGTGAAGTGATATTGGTTCTGTTCTCCTTCATATGATAAAGAACTTTAGCTCTTCACGCTAGTCTTTTAAAAGGAATACCTAGTGCAGGCATAGGTTTCCATAGAAACAAGGTGAGCATTGACCTGTGTTGTTACATTCAGACATAAATGCATATTACATGAAGTATTGGCCAATGGATCGAGGATAGGGTACTTCTGTTTTGTCATTCTTCATCACTGCTCAGATGTTTGAACTAAAGACTGAAATATATTCCACATGTTTTATCTCAGTCAGATGAAGTTAATGATCACTAAACTAAGTTCCCTTTTAGAAACATTAAATATGAATCTTCTGTACCAGTGAGCAGAATAAGGCAATTTAAATCAAAGAAGGCATTTGATTGTTTTATAATTGTCTAAATGCTAATGTCAGTAGCACCGGGGCTCATACGAGTCACATGTCTCATAGAAGTTTCTCTTTACGGAAGGAGAGTGTTGTATCTAACATTCAGTACTTGCCCTGCGCGTAATATAAAAAGGAATGCCTCTTTAAACTCAGATTATTTATTTTAGTCAGTTTTCTGCATGGTGAAGAATCTTCCAAGACATGCATTCAGTTCAGACAGCCATGAAATAACGATTCACATTGGCTGAATTGTGCCAGCTGCTGGATTGGCATTTATTACAACCAGACAAAATTGCTTCATTTGTCCCCTGCCATCTGGTCCATTAAAATAAAAAAAAAATCACCAAATGAAGTTGCTCCTGATTGAAAATCTTCCATTTTAAGACCTAGTCTACTTCGAGAGATTTGACCCTCACTCCAAGTCATAGTCCGAGTGGCTGCTCGCGGCGTCTCCAAACTTTGTGTCACTGGTATTCCTCCTTTAAATCCAAACAAACCATAAAGCGGAACATGATATGTGGTTATAAATAGAAAGGGAAAAACAACTTCACCGAAACACCCTGGTTTTGAACGAATTCAACATGATTAGCAGATCATGAAAGGAAACAAACTGGGGAGTTACGTCAGCTGGTGTGTCTTGTGTCTTCACTCACGCAGTCTGGCCTGGGGCTCCTTCACCTGCTGCATGGCTGCCTCTGTCACAACTCTCAACTCCTACACCAAGACTGTCATCGAGTTCCGGCACAAGCGCAAGCTGTTCGAACAAGGTCTCCGCGAGGAGCAGACTTTCATCGACCAAGAGGCCTTCCACTACTTCCGCGACAGGTCTGTGCAGTCCATCTCCAGCTCTGTAGAGGGATTTCCTGGCCACGGGGGCGGCAGGGGAAAAGTATGTGGGCCCGCTGCCTCCGTAGACCTGGGTGACAACCTGGATTCACTGGGAGAAGAGCAGTGCTGATGTGGGAAGGCCAGTTCACTCTAGATACCCGCTTAACCAACGCCATCCACAGGGGTAGTAACTCTACAGTCTTCAGTTGTACTATGGAAGCAATTTGAATGGATCATCTTGAATCTTTTCAGACCACACCAGATGGTTGTCATATTCTTCGAAAAGACATATTAAAATTAATGTTTGTCTGTTTGCATATTATTAAGTGAGCCTGTTTTGAAAACACAAGGGAGGCTGTATGTTCATTATGAAAGTAGTTTTCTGTAATTTTAGCATTCGTTCTATCTAGTATCTAGTATTCTGAACTATCTAGCATTTGCAGCACAGAAAGTGCATATAGGTTTGGTTAATAATCACTTCTCAAATTTATCTAAATTATTTTTTATATATATATATATATATATATATATATATATCCTGCAGTTAGGTTTTACGTTGAGGATCTGCATTATCCTATAACTTGAATCTGTTGGGTTATAGTTAGCGTATATTGTATTATTAAAATGATATTTAGCACTGTTACCCTCCAAACTTGCGCACGGCTTGAAAAACACAACATAAATAAAGTGGGCCTGGGATTGTTCCTCTAAACATTTATCTGTGCTGGGTGATCTCTAAGTAATGTCACGTCAAACATCCTGACGTGAAACTGATTTTCTCACGAATCAATATTTTACACAGCAAGGCCAGTTCCTTTGCCTTTCAGTCAATCACAACAGCAAGCCTGACTTTTGCATTCACTTAATTATAGACCAGTAATATTGATATGATTGTGGAAATAGCAATAACGTTAAGTTAAAAACTTAAAAGAGCTTATTTCTTAAAATTATGATTATTAAAACTATGATTTTATTATAATGATAATAGCATGCCGTGGTGCGTATTCAGTTTACCTAGTGAAATGCTCTTATTCACGGTGATGTTTACAGCTAAGAATGATATCGTTTGTCCGTGCACACAGATCCTGCATATAGAAACAAGCTAGGCCGGAGTAAATAGCACAAGAGCGAAACCGTTTAAATACAAACCTGAGGCTGCACCTGATTGGCTGTAAATCCAGTTCCTTTATTAGCGGCTCCACAGGCTCATTGAAGTGAGTGAACACTTTGTTCTGTGCCAAGGGTTTTACGAGCGCTTTATGCTAAGGGTAGGCTGGGATGCGTCATATAAATACAAGGCCTTGACCAGAGTCTGCATCTTTACACAAATCTAGTGAGGTGGCTTTATATTTCACTCCCAACCGATACGTTTTTAGTCTGTTCATAAAGCATGTTCATGAAACATGTTATAAAGTATTGGGAATTCCCTTTCATCGAATTTGGAGACTAATCTTCTGCAGTAGCTATTTTCCCCACCACATTTTTGTATCATGTTAAGTTGTCTCCAGTTAGTGGATAAGGGGCAATTCGTCTTGTATAAGTATTGCAATGCTTTGCGGTATAAATGTACACAATACACACCTTTTTAAATTAAATTTTTTTATCATAGATTTGAAGTAAAAAACGGTTGCAATATTTCTCATCAGCCTGCTTTCCTAAAAGGTCACCTATCTAATTAACAACCAGACTAAAACCTTGATACTGTAGTATGGAAATTAGTTATCTGATGGTCAATAACCGCTTTCCTGGAGAATTTAATGAAGTAACTCTGTAATGTAATTCTGGCTTTAGGCCATGTGAGAAAGTATGAGTAATTCCAGCCAGTAACACAGTCAAATCGCTGCTGAAGAGAGGAAGTTGTGGTAGTTATAGTGAATAATGCCTAATTTCAACCCTATTGTGAGAACTACAAGAAAACAGGTGTGGCCATCTGGAACAGGTCATGTGATTGATTCTAGATTCTTTGTGGAGATAGCTGTAAAAAAATTCTGGATTGCCTTAATTACTTAAACACCTAAACGAACTGTGTGGGCCTAGTTGTGTCTTCTCGCATGTTAAAATTATTATCTATTTTTTAAAAATGTAACAAAAATTTAAAATAAAATAAAAAATAGCGCAAATATGCGTCCTAACAATATCTGTGTATAGGCGTACTGAACGTTTCAAACAACGTAACCGAAACACATCAAACTGACCGTGATAGTGAAGTGTGTGTTAGGGTTAGTACTGTAGTCATCCGTTTCCAGATACCGCCTTTACTGAATTGCTAATGCGCATGATTTACGTAATACAGAATGTTTTTACGACGGCTGCTTTAGCTATCTGGGCAGGCGACGGGCGGAAGTGCTATAGGCTGAACTGGCGGCGAAAACGCTCAGCACAATACTGGAACGGTTGTCTGACCAGTGCGTTCAGTTTAAGCGTTTGTCATTGGTTAAAAATGATCTTTTATCAGACGAGCCAGTGACCGTGAGCGTCCGCGCTATTCTGGATACGGGAATCTTTGTAAGAGGGGAGTAATGCAGAAGTAATCCTTAAATAGTGTCTAAAGTTAATGAGCCTGCAGCCATAACTGTGCCTACTCTATACGTGTGTAATATATTACATATGAAATACACAATATTAAACCTTACATCAACGATTTATTTTTCTACTATAAATGCTTATCTATTGCTATGTTTTACAGCATAATTTTGGTCCAGTGTCTGTGGAGTTTATGCCAGTCACCCCCAATTATATGTTAAGTCATCACATACATACAACTCTAAATTGGAATATCCTGACTAAATGTACATGTCCTCGGTATCTACAGCAGGGCAAATATTTCTGCAGAACAGAATTTCTTTGTCTTTGAAGGTTCCCTTTTGTGCTACTAAAACCATCAGTATGTATCTGACAAGCACTTGTCTTGTTAATTATGTGGTACATAATGAAAATTAAATTGAGTAAATTGAATTTCCTCATTTTTTTCATGTAATTCCCATGCAAAAACAAGTACCGCCCAGCGCTAATACTCTAGATTCATTAACTATTCGGAGCCCTCTACTAATTTGGGAAATCGTTATGTGAGGGAAATATTTGCCTTGGAAATTTTTTGTTTGTATTTATTACATGTCATACAAGGTGTTCTGTCATCTCACTCCCAAATTTTATTTCTGCAGAACCTGACACTTACCTTTCAAAAACGTGTCAAACCACTACTTAGACACATATTAACATGTCAAAGAATTACGCTTTATGGGAGGGAAATTAGCTGCCCTTGACTAGAGTGTGGAATAAAGAAATCTTCCTGTCAAAATGCTTAGCTGAAGCCATCAGCCGCAGATGTTACTCGTAAACACTGGAGTGCGAGTGTGCTTTTCCTCTGTACCGATGTGAACCTGACTTTGGTGTGATTTTATAATCAGACCATTTAGGAAAATTTAGGACCGTCCTGAATGACAGTGATAATAATTAGAGGACTTTTTTCCTGGAAGCACAAACAAAACAGCTTGTTGAAGTGAGTGCCTTGGCGAGCTATTGTATCAAGAAAAGAGGAGGTTCAGCTGATGAGACACTTCAACAAAGAAAAGTCTGTATGATTGTCAGAGCTGTTGCATTGAGAAAATAAAAATTAAAACCAAGGAATGTGATGTCTTTACTAACCACCCGCCCAGCCCCAAACCGCTGGCCCACAGACACATACACACAAAAAAAAATGTCCACAAAGACACCCCTGTATCCCCACCCAACACGCAGACACGCATGCACAGACAAATCACACAAAACAGTCATATACAGAGGGGTCACATGTCCAAAAAGAAAAGAAACTGTGATTAATGGCCGTTTCACCCAGTGTGACACAGGGTTAGAAATAAGAGTAACATGCAATATATTGTCCTAGCCGGCACCTTATGCTGTTTGAGACCATACACAGAGCCCAGGTGGGTAACGGGAACGTCAGACCCATTCATCCTTCCTTCCTGTTCCTTTGACTTGATTATGCCACGGTTCCATATCTGGAAATCTCAAGGTTTGCTGGGCGATTTAGGGCAATAAAGAATAACATATAATATAGAATAAACCATAACTAAACACTAGACCAGTCCGAAACCCCCTCTGGACGGTAAATTATATTTCAGTCAGCTACACTGCCGTGTACAGAAGCAGATTCAAAGTGACTTATTGTGACCCCCTCCCGTCGAATGTACCAATGATCAGCCTCAGAGGAGGAGGGCATCTGGCAAGCCTCTTCTCCAAGCCTGGGTGAAGACATCTCGCCATCTGCTCACAGGTCTGCTCACGTGCCGGTGGGACGAGTGGGAAAGATCCTTGAAAAGATTTTTCGGAACCCAAGTCACAGGCTGCTTTCTGAAAAATCCTCTGGATAAAGTCTCAAGGGTCTCGTGAAAAGGTCTCACAGTCATGGTTGACGTCAAACCACGCATGCTTGATGGAGATCAGCACGTCCTTATTATTGATTAAATATAATATAATATAATATCGACATTATCATGATGTGATAATGTCATAGTAAGGTAAAGGGTTGTACTAATAAATATGGTACCACATGCTGCCATTAAGAAATTAATTTGGGTCTAATTTCCATTTCCATTTCAGCAATACATGACATGAAAATTATTCCTAATTTGGCTGAAAATATTTGGGATTCTTTATTTCCATTTTGTGGAAATGGATGGCTGCTGCTGAAATGAGATTTGGGAGGCTAGACACAGCCAAACAGAAATTCCCGTACAGTGTAATCCATTACTTCACTGTTTTATAGCCGGCGCCACGGAAATTAGTTTTACTTTCACACACTTTTCCAAAGTCTTCTGATGCATTGGAGCTAGCAAGGCCCTGATTAAAAGTTTAAATATGAATTACGGTCAGTCTGGATGTAGACAGGATAAAAGTTTTAACTTAGAAGGCCACATTGTAAATTACCACCATTTCCAGGTTTACGGCCGAGCGAGGTTCCTGAAGACCACATTCATTTCAGAGAAACTGTAGAGTGCTGAGAAACCATTCTTGAAAAGAGATTCCTCAGACATCATTTATAGAACATATTGTCAGTGTCCTGGACAAACCTTGTATCTCTATTTATGTCATTTTTCTTGTTTGTTACACAGATTGAATGCTCGCATTTTTTTCCAATGAATCTATACACCTCCCATTTAATTGTATGTTTCACTGACATTACTGTCCAATATTCTCTTTCTTACTCCACAGGAACTGACACTGTTCGTACTAAATGGTCCAACACAGACAGACGGACAGTTGACACAAACATAAACACAAACATCTGCATTAGGACAGGAGCTCTGAAATCAATCAAGACAAGTCTGAGATGCGGCTGAATTCGTTCTGAAACAAAAGGGTAGAAATGACATTAAAGGGAGATTTAGAGACATGACCGCAGGGGGTTTTCCCATGCCACCTTGATATGTAATCTCTCCAAACTAACGGTATTACATCTTGAAAGAACTGTTATCAGCTTTCACAATGTACTTCTACATCAATCCTTGCTAGCCTAAAACACGTCTGCTTTAAATAATGGTAGAGCCTGGATGAAGTATCCAAAATATATCACATTGCAAGTTTTGTATTATAGCACAGAACAGCTAAATCTTTTATTCTTTTTTCCTCTGAAGAATTTACACTTAGAGCTCAGTCTCTGTTAAAATGAATTCCTATTAGAAATGATTAAACTGTGATAGACACATATATTGATCAAATAAATGAAGAATGAAAAACTGAACATCAAAGGAATGTTTTCTTAATTGTCTCTGCTAAATGAATTCTATCCAAAGCACTTCACCTTCACTGCTGTATCAGACCTGTTTAATTAACTTCTCAGACAAAAATTCCGTACAGATTCAACTTCCTTTGTGAGGCCAAATTGAATCCATTAACTCACAGACTGGGAAATGAATATGGGTTTGTGCACATTTTGTTTTTTTAATAGGAAAATACATAAATAAAAAATTGCATTCACTGTCAACTGAGAAGCAAAACTGCTACTTATGAAGGTCTGCAGAGCACAGATGGGTGGGAATTCTCCATGTGAGGATGTAGACCCTAATTGGATAATTGGGCAGTCTACACCGGCTCTCTGTGTAAATTATGGCCAAGTGCGGGCTTAAAAGGAAGGCGGCAAGGCTGCTTTGTGGCACACCTGGTTAAGGGTTATGCCGGTATGCTTTGTGTGAGGTTTAGTGAGAGTTAGAGGGCTTACGTAATTTTAAAAAAAGAGTGTAGAAAATTTTAGTGACTGACTCCATGTTTTACTGGCAAATGATCCCATGGGAGACTGGATCTCCTACAAGTTCTTATAAAAGGCTTTGAATATTTTAAATGGGTACTTGGCTATTCTATCAACCTTTTTATAGTACTTCTACTAAAATTCCGAGCTCATCTGTCATGCATGGAAAGGTGTTTTTTTTTTTTGTGTGAAGTCTGCATAGTTTCTCCTGAAATTGAAGTCTACTCTGATAAGGATCTGTATCACTCTTGGATGGACAATCAAGTTTGATACATTTTGTAACATTAGCCCTTTATTTAATTTGGGAAAATGTAGGGTGGTTTTCCCCTCCAGACTTTTAGCTTGCAGATTGGTGGAACAGCTGTTGGGGCCATATGTTTCTAATGGTTAAGTCTGCCAGGTGAAGAATGGCTGTCTGAAGTCGTGCACGTCGATTATTTTCAATGACTGGGGTTAGACAGATCATGTTAAATGTAACCCTGACCTAAAAATAAAATGGCGCAATAAAACCTTAATATACGTACCAGGAGAAGGTGTTTATCCGAAACAAAACGAACAGTGAAAAGGTTGGAAAATGTTCCGTTGTCATTTACTGTTGCAAATATTTGTTCTCAGTTAATTGGCCAAGATCGGAATTGACATGTAAACATTTGCCACTGCAGGTGGGTACCGATATTAGTGCTGCCTCATCCCATTCCTGTTGTTCGGGTATGTGAGGTAAGAAATAAAGTACTGAAGCTGTTCTGGGCAAATCCATGACAGTTCACGACGACGCAAAATATCCGCCCTCAGACTGACGTTATTTTATATTCGATTGGCTTTTTACCAAATATCAGTCTGGACGTTTCTGAATATCATTGCGCACATTCCAGAAGCTCGTGTGTGTGTGTGTGTGTGTGTGTGTCACCCCCTTCAACTTGCCCTACGTGCTTTACCACCGGGACCTCAGAGCAAGGCAACACAAATTTGGCAAAAAAATTCACATTCGCTCAACTCACTTTATATCAGGTGAGAGCTGATGTTATCGTTTTAAATAATTTCCTCGCTGAACTGTGTTACACGTTTATGTTTAAAAAAAAAATACAAACAATATGGTTTCTTTGCCTTTGCTGCCATCTAGTGTTGGCCAATATCAAAAGTATCGTCTGTGGTCATGATGGAATAATAATTGGCAGGGTGCGTTTTATTTACCTACACATTACCGATGTATTTACCACATGTTTAAGTTGATGTACGTGATGTGTCAAGAGGTAGGAGGGGATCACACATAGCTCTGCACTCGAAAGTAGATCATGAAGCGTTTAAAGGGGTGTAGCACTGACGTGGGATACTCTCACGATGCCGACTTATGGCTGTAAAGACGCCACATAAAAAAACGATAACCGCGTAACACGATTTAAAACTGGTAAGAAAGGATCAATCTGGTTGTTACCGTTTCTGACACTTTTGCTTTGGGAAAATATAGTTATTAAAACTTTTTTTTTTAAATGGTACCGACTGGAAGCCAGTTTGAAGGCTCCTGTAATGACTGCCCAACCACCCTCAGGGAACAGTGCACAATGAGGAAATGCTTATTTTGTTGATTTGAAGAAATTAACAATAGTATAATCACACTTGTACACAATCACGTTGTTTAGTGGGTTAACACAATACTTTAGTCTTGGTTTGAGACCAGTCAGTAACAACAACAGAACTCGCGCGATCACGTGATTTTGTTTTCAACATGCCAGGTGTATAAACTGGGAGTCAGATTTATATCACAGCTGTCCATTATTGGCAGGTATGGCCGCCCTGTCCGCTACCATGATGCTTACCTATTGAAAATTAATCTTGCAATTAATAACTTGTTTTATTTTCAACAGGGCAACCCATGTGCTGCTTATCAAGAGCTTGCTGCGAAATTCTGTATTATTAAGGTTCCACCATGCTGGTTTTTTTTTTAAATTTCCCATCAACAGAAGATGATGATGATCATGTCGGTGAAGGGCCTCCTGGGAATTTATAGATATCTAATTAATAGATACGTACTACTATACCGTACACAAATGTAGTCAGCAAATAAAGGTTTGGGCTAAAATGTATTTAAGCCTGATTAACGACCAAAGCAGAAGCGCACAAGTTGGTCAGCTTGCGAACGATTTGGAAGCGCGTGTGTTGCTTGAATCACCGGGAGGAAAGTGAGGAACAACACGACGGTCGTCTCGTGCGGTAACTGGGTTTTTTTGGGTTGCTGTCCCTTACACCATCAGCTGACTGTTCCTATTTTCGTTCGGATAAATCAATAAAAACAGGGTATGTCGAAGTGTATTAAAATGAAGCCAGACCGATTTTTTTTTTTTTTTTAGGTGCGTGCGGTACGATTCTGACCTGCAGTGGTGCACGGAGAGCACAGGAGAATCTAACGAGATTACATTTACTGTGTGCACTGATCCAGATCCTGCTCGCAGGCATAAGCAACATGGCATTTTGACAACAAGGGGGGGAACTACTGGGGAGGTTCTGCCGGGAACAATAGTCCACATGCACACTGAAGAGGCAGACAAAGACCAGCTTCTCTACTCCCATCCCCCAGCCTTGCCTCTCTCTGCCAGCTAAAAATACTTCTGCTGCTGCCTTGCGCACGCCTGCCTTTGATCTTCAGTCCACTCTGGGGCCTGTGCGTCAGCGATGACGTCAATCAAGCTGAAGACGGACTCCTGCCGTAGGTGGAACCGGTGGTGGGTGGGCTGTTGCAGTTGGCATGAATGAAAACCCTACACGGACAAATTGGTCAAACGTTCGACGTCCCAGGGCTCTGTCTCCATTGTCCCGGCTTTTGTTTGCTAGTTTGACTGGAGATGAATTGTGCCACCTCTCTGAATGTGTGCCCTGCGTGTGTATGTGCCGGTGTCTGTGTGGTTTTTGCTCGTTTTCACGATTGCATATTTGCATACTTTTCCTCCAAAGAGGCCCTCCTAGGTTGTGTGAATAACATGGAAGAGGGTTTTTTTTCTCTCTTGGGGCGCTGCAATGCCTTCACTATCTGTGTGCTGATATAGAGCACCATAGAAAAAGTAAATTGGTAAAGAAAATAGTCAATTTCACTGCCACCTAAAATAATTGTTTTTAAAATGTACTTATACAACTAAACAAAGCCACTGTGTTAATACTGTTTGTAAATGAATATGGACATCAGGGGTATGGACTTTGGGTGAACACAATTATTAAAACTTTTTTTTGGAATAAAGTAAAAATTATTGAAGCCAACGTTTGAGTTCGCCCATATTTCCCTTGGCAATTATCGCAAAATAATGTAATTACAGATACATTACACGGTAAAAGACAACAGCCATCATTTTACAAATTATAAAATTGTATTTTAACAATTTTTTGTGGATAAAAGCAGTATCTTTGAATGAAACACACGCGCACACACCCATACACATGGTTACTTGGCAACCAGACAGAGTTACTAAAGAGACACTGATAGCAAAGGAAGCACGTCTCCATGGCAACCACTGTGGCTGAGTCATCCGCAGTGCAGTGTGCTTTTGGAGTGGCAGGCCGATTGGCGTATAAGTCATGCTAAAGACATTATGGCACAATAAATTAAAACACTCCCATGTCATGCGGGGTATTAGTATTACGAAATTTTACACAACGAGCTCAAAGCTCTTCCAGGAAATGTAGACCGCCGTAAACGTAGAGATGTTCTCGTTGAGTACTCTGAACACGAACTCCGTAGGCCCTGCAAACTCCGTCTGTCCCAGAATTCAACTAAATTAGTTACATCTGAACTGGGTCGATAACCCAGCCACTGAACCGTATGCTTTTGTTTTGCTGTGAATCAGCGCTAGCTGCCGTGGGCTACTGCTCACATATTCAAAGAGTTTGTTTTCTCGGTCCACAGTACTGTCTGCTGTCAGGTGAGAGAACCCTCGAGTGACTTCCACTTTTCTCTCCTGGCTGGGCAGATAAAAACAAACTATATCAAGATTTAAATGTATGGGGGGGAAAAAAAAACATGTTTTAAGTTAAAAGAACGAAACCAAGTTGGTACTGCGATGTTAGATAAACCACTGACATGAATACCTGTACACATTTAGTTAAAATGGGTTATATACATAATAAACTCAATAAACCCAAACTAAACTGTTTAGTACAATCTAAATTGATCTGCTATTCTGAAAAAAAGGGTTCTACGGAGAGAACACTCGCACCTCTCTCTCTCTCTCTCTCTCTCTCTC
>JAOYSI010005550.1:0-45544 GCA_025775065.1 Hiodon alosoides
CCCCCCCCCCCCCCCCCCCCCCCCCCCCCCCCCCCCCCCCCCCCCCCCCCCCCCCCCCCCCCCCCGCGCCCCCCCGCCCCCCCCCCCCCCCCTCGACACAGTACATGTGAGAAACAATACAACATGAATGGACAAGAGATGGCCTTGTAACAGAACCGACACGGACCCTAAGCAGAGGACTGCCACAGCAAACGTCAGACCATCACATGCCATTCATATAACAGACCAGTACAGCAAAAGACATTTTTAATGAGGTTAAATATTTTAAGATGTTACACAAATACAAATCCTCATACATTTCTCAAGAATATAGAATATATGGCTGTTTTTAAACATTGCACACAGTTCAGAATAGAACAACAGGCAGCAGAGTTCTCTCCTCTGCACTTGGGATACAAAAGTGGTCTCATTTATCCCAGACTGTGATGTCAACCGCCAACAAACCACTGAAACCTGCTGTGGGCACGATCCCCTAAAATTTGACAGCTCGCTGGTGATGCAATTAGTGCCTAACACAAAGGTCGCCAGATTGCACTTTTAGTGTTTACAAAGAGGGCGCTGATTAATAGAGTTTATAAAGTCACCAGCCGCGGGTAATGTTTCAGATTACTGAAATGCATCTACCTGTTTTATTCAGACTGGTTTATAAATGTACATTCGCCAAGTGAGGGGTTTTCTGCATTTACATTTTTTAATTTCTATCTATATGTTTGCCTACATTTTCCTTTTCATCTTCAATTATTGGTATCCTTAACTTAAGAACAAAATCTCCTTACCATTTCACAAAATACGTTCTAGAAAGCAAACAAACTAAAATGCTCAAACATGCAGGTCTTGGAAAATCCATCCATAAATATTTTGGGGAAAAAAAAAATATATATATTTTTTTGCCGGGATTTTTGCCTTTTTTCGCAGAGGTTCCACAGTGATCGATTCCAAGCTGGGTGAGAAAAAGCTGGGTGAGACCGACTCCCTCTAGAGGAATGGGAAGAGTCTTTTTTTGAGAATGTAGAGGACGGTGGCCATGAATAACGCTAGGGCCAAGAATATGAGGAGCTTGTCGGTCAGCTCCCGACGATTGTACTTTGTGATTAGCTTTCTCCCCAAATGTACGGTGCCTGTCATGGCCTTAAACTCTTCGTTGGTCTCCAGCAACGTTCTAGACGACGTGGCTACAGGAAAAAGGAGAGCAATGACAGCTGCTACTCAGTGACCTCCGTGTGTCGGAGACACAGTCAGGAAACCCGCGAGGTGCAAATGATTAAACAGTGAGGTTGATTCATTGAAAAGGTAATACAAAAAGTACACTTGCTTCGATATTACGACAGCTAAAGCAAGTGCACCGCTTTAAACCAATGTTTTGTTTGTTCGCTAAATAATTGGTTACTTTGCATGAAATGAAGTCGGCCGTCCCATCTCAAATCCTGCTACAACGAATACTGAAATAATTTGGCAAACAAAAAACTGAAATCTATGACAATTATAAACATTCAAAGTTTCAACAGAATACCAACAACGAGAATCAGGAGTGGTCTACTGGAAGAGCTAAGAGCTAAGAATTGTTTGGTTAATCTGGCAATTAACAAAACAATCAGCGGTTAATCAGGCAATTAACCACTGACCCTGAATTTTGAACATTGTGTCAACATAAAAGTACTGCTTTTTAGCTTGCCATATAAAGCTCCAAACGGGGAAATGGACAACTTGCTCATGTACTTAAATGAGCCTAAACAACTATAACAGGTTTTGTTCACCTAGTTTATAGCTGCCGGGAATTTGTCTTATACTCCTCAAGCACACTTTTTGTTTTGTTGTGCTTTACTTATTTATTGGTTCGTATCATATACACAAATACATTTTTTTTTGTGGAATAACTGAACTCTGAAACACATGCACACACTGGCAACATTACCTTTTTTTTTTCATTTAAATAACATGATTTTCATAGCAGGAAATATGCTATTGAAAATGCATTCATTAATTCTTAATTAATTAAAGCCCTTGCAATACAGCTCGTTGAATACATTTAACAACAAAACAGGTCACTGGCTGGTAACTAGGTAATCAAAGGAGTAAATAACATTCGATATGATTAAAATTTAGCCCTACCCATAAACAAACAAATGGCAAGTCTAATATTGTATGTTATAATGCGCTGTTTTTAAACCCATTAATGGTGTGAATTAGTGCAGATTCCCAGTTTTAGTACCACCAAAGTTTCCTCCTCGTTTTTTCCCAGGAAGATATGAATAAATCTCCACGAGACTCTTAATTATTAACTGGCAAAATAACAGGAAAATTTTAGATGGTAAAAACTATTTGCTGGTGGTACTCCATGTTATATATTTTTTAATTGCCCTAGGTAATAACTCTTAACTACAATCTGATTGCTGGCAGGGTTCTCCATGAATGAACCATGAAACATGATTGACTACAATTAAGCAATATTAAAAAGCTATGATGTTCCATTTGTTTAACATGTCGAGCAACATATCAACACGATCCAAACATTCTGCAAGATGCACTCATTCAAAATCCGCCGGCGATATTGATATGTAATCACAGCGCAGACAAATGCAAAGTACTGAAGCTATGCGGGAAAGCCCCTTTTAAAAATCCGACCCTTTTGATTGGTGAAAATATTATTAGCTTTACTACGTTAGCCAAGCTAGCAAATGTACCTTCAGCGTTTATGTTTCTGAACACCATTACTCCCCTCCTTGAAACATTGCAGCATGTGGACACACTGAATGTTTTGCACAGCATCTATGGACTAATTTTTCATTTTTATGATAGCATTAGTTATAATGGAGAGTTTTCACACGGGCAAATAACATTTAGGCAATCTGGCGGTTTACTTCTAAGAATCTCTTAGACAAGTTTTAACATTACATTTTAAAGTTTTTAGTTTTGAATTTTTATTTTTAGAAAAAGATTTTAGGAATGTTTGGAATTTATTACTTATTATTACATACGACAATAAACTTGGATTTTTGAAACAGAAAGAAGCCTAATTAACAGTACTTTTTTTAAATGTCTATAATTGCAATTGAATAATTACATTTCAAAACTTTCCAGATCTACAGACCCAAATCCCATCCCACAAACTGTTACAGACAGATCTTTTAATAAATGAACCCTAAAGGGCATTACTCACCCAGCGTGTTGATAGCCTCCCCACTCTGATTAACCTGTTGTGACATCATCCGGCTGATACTCATCAGGCTCTCTGTAATGTCACCGGACGTCTGAAGTATACTCTCCTTGGTCGCCTTTCTGATTAGACAAAATGAATGCACGAACAAAGTCGTTATTCCCCACAGACTTATTTCTCGATCACACCCACGTCGTGTGGAACTGATCAAGTTGCTAGAATTAAGAGTGAACTTGTAGTGACGGCAGCATGACAGTGTAAATGTATGGACAAAAAGCAATGCAGTGGTAATTTACATCAGCGCACGGTAATTATGCAACGTTCTGAGTAAAGGGAAACACAAATGCAATGTAAAGTAGAGGTACAGTAGTGCTAACCTCTGCCTCACCGACGCTTGTCCACCGCAAAGCAGCTCATCTTTTTCCAGGCTGTCAAGGAACAGCTTACAAGCCAGGTTAGCTTTTCTCCATGCTGTCTGATTACTGCAAAAGTTAAGTGAGAATACTGGTAATCCAAAATTATTTTTTTTTAAACGTGCAGAGGTTATACTGTGCAATTATAAACTGTAATCTATGCGACCTAGACTGAGGAGGATTCATAAGTCACATTTCCCAGCCTGTAAGCATCTATAACGTTTAATGCAAACTACCAGGACCTCAAACATGACACCCAATAGCAACGTTATCTTATTCTAAGGGTGTATGCTTTTGTAAACATACTGCACAGAAGATAAATGTCCCCCACCTTAACCACAATTTCTATACATTAATGGCTTAGACCAAGATGTTGACTTAGCCATGTAGGGCTATATATTTGCACGTTTAAAAAAGTAATTGCAAAAAAGGCTTTAGCCACTTAAAATTCAGTTTGCCTCACCTCAAAATTTGCTTAAGATGGCTGTCTCTCTCATTTAGAATAGCCAGTTTGTCAGTCTCTTTATCTTGCTCTTTTGCCATCTGCTCAAGATCCTATGGGGGGGATTATAAATTCAAATTGTCGATGAACTTCTAACATAATGTAACCTTTAGATAACGGAACTCAAAATGTTAGTGACCAGCACTCTCCACCGTATAATACCACGGGCCTACATGAAAATAGCTAAATGTAAAACTAATATCCAGCTAAATTGTACTGTTTTACTCATCCATGTCATGGCGACGCGGGTCATAGGATGTTGATCATTACCAAAGCGGAAAGGCAGCACAACCATTTGGACTGGTAAATTGTCGTTAAAAGTATGTTATTGAAATTGAAGTTTAATAGTTAAATTATACTACAATCTCACCTGAATCCGCTGTCTGAGTTGAATGAATTTCTCCTTAACTTTTGAGTTTAAATCCATCAGGTCACTTTGAGTCCTCGGACATTCCCTGACATCCTGATTTAGAAAACAACACAGAGATAAGGACAGTTGTCATTACACCTGTTGCACAACTGAAGCGGCAGCAAAAAGAGGGGAAAAGCTTTGGCTTAGTCCAAGCTATCAATATCGAGGTAGCTACCGAAATAAATACCAGATGAACGGCCGAAAAACACTACGAGAGACATATTCACAATACTTGGGACTTTACTTGCCAAGTGTAAACACATTATCGGTGCTCACCTGAATGAGAGCTTTTATTTCTAGGTCGAATTTGACAATTTCTTGTCCACAAATTCGGACATTGACATCTGTGAAAGCCGCCATAACTAGAAATACGGCAAGCGACGAGCCAAGTCACATCCGGATTCGCCTTAGTCGCGAGAGTCACTTACTCAGCATCTCACTCTCACAGAACAACCACCCATACCACCAAAAAAAAAATGGTATGGGTCCGTTTAGTTTTTCCTGGCCTATTTGAGACACGGCATTGTACCATATACTTCCCACATTATCAAAATGAATCAGTTCCATGTGTATAATAAAAATCTTTTAAAAAACGCAACTTCTGATTCTGGAGCTTTGCTTTCACGGGTCTATGGAGCGGTCTAAGATAAGCAGGAGGCATTTGCCCTTTTAAAAGTGACATTTACAACAGTTGCTTCCAGGCGACAAATATCCAAAGTAAGTTGATAGAGAAAAATAAAGGTGTAATATTTCCTTATATTATTTATTTTACATAGAAAATCTGGTGAAACCCTTAGCCCTCTGTTGGGTATCATAACCTATTAATCTATTTTTTGCAGAAGTATGAACCAGAAAGTTATTAGGCACCTGTCCTCATCAGTAGCTGGGTCAGTTATATATATACAATTTAATATATTATTTTAAATATAGGAGCTTCAATTTCATTAAACACACTGTGGATAATGCATAAATAAGGAGCGACATCCCTTTATTTGTTCTGTTTTCAAACTTTCAAATTTCCAATTAAAAATTTTTATATATGAGAAAATCAGGAAGCTGACATCTCCCCAAGCATATTCATTCATATTCATTTATTTCAAAATAAAAGTAATTTACCAAAAAACTCTAGGTGTTTTTGTTTCATCTATTAATAAAACTGATTTTTAGTTTAAAAACGCATAATGAGCGGCTCAGATAAATACAATACAGTGTAACTTGACCATGATGGAAGAAGTGGAGAATGAATTGGACAATAGAAACACTGATGTCTCCAGCCTAAAGCAAGAAGGAACTTTCTGAAGTGTAGTGAATGTCTGCATTATACCCTGGTCCTGAAATTATTTCATTTAAAAATGATACAATTGAGATTGAGAACATCAAGGACTACCAGTGCCTAGTATAAGTAAATGCCCCTTATTAATTTCCACACTTTTTTGGCGTTACAACTTAGAATTACATTTTTTTATTTCTTTTTTTATTTCTTTTACACAAAATACCTAATACTTTGAAGGTACAACATATTTTTATTGCAACACAATAATTAATTACAAGGAAAAAAACAGGCATTTGAGGCAATACTTTGTAGAACCACCTTTGGCTGCAATTACAATTGTGAGTCAATTAGAGGTAAGTCTCTACCAGTTTTGCACATCTGGATCCTGCAATTTTTGACCATTGTTCTTTGCAAAATTGCTCAAGCTCTGTCAGGTCGGATGGGGACCGTTGATCCTTACCAGTTTCCAAGTCCCTGCCGCTGAAAAGCATCCCCACAACATTCGACTACCACCATGCTTCACCGTGGGGGTGGTGTTCTAAGGGTGATGAGCAGTGTTGGTTTTGCGCATCTCATCACACAAGAGAATCTTTTCTCGCTGAGTCTCTCACATGCCTTTTGGTAAACTCTGAACCGGTTTTTCTATGTTTTCAGCAAAGGTTTTCTTCTCGCTACACGTCCATGAAGCCCAAGTTTGTCCCATGGGCTGTTTCTCCCTTCTCCTCGCAGATCTCTCCCGCTCCTTCAGAGTTACCATTAGCCTCCTGGCTCAGGCTTCTGACTAATGCCCTCCTTACCCGGTCATTGGGTTTTGGTGGACGGCCTTCTCTAGGCAGAGTCACGGTTTTGTCATATTCTTTCGATTTTTTAATAATGGCTTTAGCGGTTCTCCGTGGGATGTTCAAAATCTGGGATATTTTTTTGCAACCCAAGCCTGGTACTTCTCCAGAACTTCATCCCAGACTTTTGATAGCTCTTTAGTCTTTGTGATGTGGTTTGTTTAGATACGGTTTCAAACTCTGGGGTCTTCCAGAAACAGTTGTAGTTATTTTCAGATCATGTGACACTTTAATTAAACATTGGTGGACTCCTAATTACGTGCAACTAATTATGTGAGCTAATTTAGGGGTTTCATAGCAAAGGGAGTTAATACTTATGTAACCAACAAATGTTTGTTTATTTTTTCTTTTAATTAACTTTTGTGAAATTAAAACCCAACTGAATTCCAAGTTGTAACACTACAAAATGTGAAACGTCCAAGGGGGTGGGGGTGGGGGGGTGAATACTTATGCAAGGTACTAAAAACAGAAAAAATGCCTAGGACTTAAAACTAAACTGAAATTCTCCTTCAAAAATCAAGAAATCTTATCAGAGACACATAAATTATCAAAAGAATCAGTGTCTAGTTAGTTATTGTGACATTTTAAATTGAGTGCTCAGTGATTTGATCTACTTCATCCCATGCTTTATTTATTTGCTGAGTTTATTTGACCTTTTTCTTTATACTTACCCCAGTAAAACCGATCAATTTCCTGGTCTAATTCAAGTATATTAAAAACATCTCAAAATTTCAGCTTTATGAATCCATTTCTAGTTGAATATTAATGACCATGAAACCATGAGCAGAAGCATAAATATACTTACGATTTTTTTAAAAGCAAATAAAACACAGAATTTACTTTAAAATAAACAAATGACAAAAGGTTTTTTTTCTCCTAATGATTATTTTTAATAGTAAAATCAAGAACAGAATTAGACTATCATAGTTACAAGCAACTGTGGTAACATCTCCTGGCTGATACAATGCTGTGAAGTAATGATAAACAACGATGATAAAAAAAAAGGAAAAATAAAAGCTAGAGGCATAATTACATATACAGCCGTTTTCCAAACAGACTGTGACTAAGCTTATTCAGAACTTCAGAACACATACCAAGCTCGAAATCCACTAATTTGCCCCCCAAAAACGGTGCCTCAAAAAACGAAACAAAAAGAGAGAACATCAAAGTATAAACTCAGCACAACAGTTAAACAACATAAATATAACAACTGTTTAGATATCGTTTTTGAACAGGCATATATGTGATCTACAAATATAGACATGACTAGAATGGACAGGATCAAGTTACTGTTAATGTTCAGCAGGATACACTTCTGCGGGTAAGCTTCAATATGTCACCAAAATATTTATCAGAGCACTTAGCAATGAAATACAGCCTTCCTACTCACACAACATTACGTTTGGGGGGAACACACACAGTAATAGCTAACTAAAGACCCCATGCTAGTTCTCTAGTAGTTTACCATACAACATTAGAAGCATTGAAACAAGAGTATGAATTGTATTACTTTTTTAGAAAGTGTGAGACGTCTTGAATTCCCTATGTTGCCTGTTGTACATTTTTCAGCGTTTTGTGATTTTGAACAATTTACGAAAATTCCAAACATTTTAATATTTTTCAAAATCAATTTGGCTCTCACCAATGGTATTTCATTTTGTTTCAGGCTTAGAAGGAAATAAATCATTGCATTGTAATTATGAAATTGTGTAACATTTTTATCAGTATTATTTTAATCTGTAGACGGTAAATGCTATGGACGGTAAATGACCCACACTGAAGCGCAGAAAGGACAGATTTTTGCCCAAATGTCCTAGTGACCCTGATCAACCTCCATGCATTACTGAAGTAAACCACAGTTTTAACATATTTTTATGTTTAAAAAAAAAAATCAAATAAAAACCAATGGACCGGCCGCAACTCAGGACCTCAGGACCCTTAGCACCGATACCTCAGTGGCTTGACCAAAGCAATCACTGTTAAATATATGCTTAATGACAATCCCCAAGTCTGCAAGTATGCAAGTCTGTATGCCGAATGAAAGACGGAAACAAGGCAGCCGCGTCCCTGTGTCTGGCCTCTCCTGAATCGGGCACGTGGCGGCGGCGGCACGTAGAAAAACGTATAGAAAAACGCCAATGCGCGCTAATGCATCTCAGCTTGTTGCTACGAATCCCATGCATGGGAGAGGGCGATTAGACTCCTCCGATCCAATCGCCTTTAAAACGCCCATCTCTTTTCCACTCTGCAGGCTGCACAGCCTGTACGAGAGGTTCAGCACTGACTGGAGGAGAAGCACGTCTCCCGCCGGCACAGATAGCCTGCAGGCACCCAGGAAGCTGATAGGAGATGCTAGTTAGCGACGACCCGAGAGAGAGCCCAGCCGAATGAACCCACTCTCCTGGCCACAATCGGCAAATGTACTGGATTAAAATCTGCAAGATCCAGCTCATAGGGCTCAGTCTTTAACAACCGAGCCCCTCGAGAGGCCAAAAAAAATTGTATTTCAGGTCAGTTAAAAGGTTAAATAATGGTCTGGCTGAGATGCGCCAATCCTTTTTTATCCACTTGTAATAAAACTGACTCCCATTTGACTGATGGACTTGCGTCCCGGCACTTGTAAGCGTAGATTACAGTACTTCAGTAAAAACTTCAAAAAGGAGATTCAGGACAGTGAAGACCATTGGGCATTACAATTTTAGAATACCGGTTTGGTTTTGTTCGTTTCAATTTGGAATCTCCAATTGTGCCAATGAATCTCGTCTCGTTGAATCCTGCCACCAAACGCTGGGAGGATGAAGGAGTACAGTACGACGGCAACTCCTCCTAGTCACCTTCGAGCCACCCGAAATCTCTTAAAACTCTTTCATACAGGCCAAACAGCCCACATGACTGGCACTCTGCCAATTGTGTGCCAACTGTGTGCTTTCCAGTAAAAATCGAGAAACGGCGCGAGTCGGATTCGAACCTGCAAATCCAGCCCATAGTTCTCAGCCTATACTCGGACGAGCGCTAATATCTGAGCCACTTAGGAAGCCGATACCGGAAGAACGTCACCTGCGTTGTGAACCTGCACAGGTGACATTCAGGTACAGCTCACCAGCGCTTCTTTAAGGAAGCAAAAAAGGCTTGTTTTGTTTCCTCTCCAGGTCTGATTCACAGAAAGGTAAGATCCCAGGGCAACAATGGCAACCTCTTGTGTCATTTTCCGTTTAAAAAATTGGTTTTGTTCATTGATGAACATCTGCGGAAGGCCATCTTCATTCGTATGTGACGCTGCTCTTAGAGAGATTAAACTGAGGCATTCGGAGAACAGCAGAATACATGGAAACAAGAGGCACCATTACCTTGAAGTTTGTGAAGTGACACAACGTTAGGTTTGACATTGCCTTTGCAAAACAGATCCACCTTTTCCATGGAAAAATCACACAAAAGCCTAATTTTTCCCTGTTTGCTATATTTAAGCATTTTATACATATACATTTTTTTTGTTTTGTCGTTTTCTTACATTTATTTTTCTCTTTAAAATAAAAGAAATAAAAATTGATTAAATGGAAATGTATGGCAAGACTAAAAAGGCAAATTATATATATCAATCAATCAGAAAGTTCTAACTTGTGCAATAACAGGCTTAGACCCAAAATACAAAATAGGTTTACAGAGAAAAATAAGTTAACCACAGAATATACAGAAAAACTGAGAACCAATTTTAAAATAATTTGAATAATGATTGCAGTACTCTTTGGAAAGTGTCTCCCAATGTTACACTGGACATACCTTTGTGTTAGAACATTTTTCTCATTATGTTTAGAATCCTTTAAAGGAAGACCGCATTAATCTTTAGGCTTAACACTCAAAGAAAACCATCCGTTTCGGACCAAGAACAGCTTTCAGCTTCACATGAAACTGCCACTAATCAAATAGTCCAGATCTTTAAAAATAATTCAATCAAACCTTTTGGCATGATGGGCTAAAATCAGCTTTTAGTGGTAATTATAAAAACGTTGAACTCTGAAGAACGAATAGATCAAGTTTATATATATTTTTTTTGTTTTGTTTAAGGCACCTGATATAGCAGGCATTGTATTAAAAATAGGTTATATATTTTGTGAAATCAAGTGCAATGTGGGTATCTCCTTGTACATAGGAAATTTCAGTTTGTACTTTTTGTTTCAGAGAAGACAGTTGATAAACAATGGAACACGTATGAACTACATCTGAATTCAAATTCCCGTAACCATAATAAAATCGTCTTCGATGATACAGACATTTCTCCGACACAGTGTGAAGTTACCTCCATTGCTCAATAATTATTAAACCATACTGAACACATCAACTGAGCGCGATCCACATGCACAGAGGTTCATGCCAAACGCATTCTCAGTTTTCCATGGTTTCTGTACTAAACTATAATTATTCTACTGTATTCATTCCTAACAAAACAATAGCTAATTCTACGTTGTACAGTCTTGGAGGATAAGGATTTCTGCAGGCAAAGGGGCATATTTCTGCAATTTACGATACGTATAAATGCTCCAGTAGAATCTGTGCTAGAGTTTAACCAAAGCAACCTATTAAAGTCAACCGTTTAAATGTATATACACATTGAAACATCTCGATCCGTTCAGTCAAACGATATTAGAAAGTTACACAGAAGCAGACCGAACGGTGATATCCAATCAAGGTCCATAAAACGAGTTCCAAAAACAAACTATAGCATTTAACTGATTATATAAGCTTGAAAGAGAATTTTGAAGGAATACTTTATCTAACCATCTGAGAGACCTCAAGTCCTCATTAGAAACATAGTACAGTTATAACGCCTACCTTTGCATTCCCTTGCATTGGTCAATAATCAATCTCAATAACGTCCGTAGGACTAGAACAGATGTCAACTACATAGCCAGGTAAAAGCTCCCCTCTCTAAATTTGGAAAGCCAGAAAATAAGCGACATACTGTCTTACTCACTAGAGTAAAATCTGCATAGAACACAACCAAGAGCATTATCACATACACCAAAAACGTAACTATGTACTGTAAGCGTGCCAAAAATGATAATACTTTTTTGTTTAATGAAGGTGAACACACCCTTCTTTCCTGTGCCAAATCAAACTGAACACGCATTTACTTCGTATCCACGTCTCCTCTTAGGGTGTGAGCGGAAAAAGAACGACTACTGGCATTGGATTGCGACCCATTTTCTAAACTGCTCGAAATGCCACAGAGTCCCCTGGTTATAAACGTAAAGCTGCTGAGCTTGCGAGGACACTCGAATACTGCCGCAGCAGCGTAAAGCGACGTAGCAGACCGTAGCGGCGGCGCCGTACGGCCTACTGCGGCGCCGTTTAACGAACATTTACCCCATACCAAACCACCTCACTGTTCCACTTTCCATAGATGCTTTAGTATTCTTTTGAGCCTACCACCAGGCTGAAGTGCTTTAGTTGTAGACAGTACTTTGAAAGCCAGGATACTTTTGCAATGGCAATATTGGTTTACACCTAGGCTTGGCTATCGTTTATGAACGGATGGACGGTTAGCAAGGCAAAGGTTTTTCTGATTATTTTGCCACTGGCAACAACTTAAAATACAGTACAGAGATATTGTTTTTTTTTTTGTTTTTTTTTGTTTTTTTTATATCTGAAACGTTCGCCACACATATGCTTTTGTGTGAATACTTCTGGATACTCTTTGTCCCCGAAAAAAGTGAAAGTAAAAATTGACAAAAAAAGGAAAAAATAGACAGTAACATTATAATATGGATTCGTCCAAAAGTGACGTGTCTACACTGTACATCAACCTGAAGAAAACCCAAAGCAGATTCCGCTTTCCATAGGAAATCTCTACTGAAGGCAGAAGATCCATGACAGGAGTCATCAGAACTTAAGAACCTTGTAAGGTCAAAAAGGTCGGCCCGCCTTCTCTGGACTTCACTTTCTCACCATCCTTGGCTGGTTTGTTGAAGTCAAGCTGTCAATGCAGCACTCTGACTAGCCTGGTTTAGCAGCAGATGGAAGAAACGTACAAAAATGTTATTGTTTTTGTATTTTCTTTTTTTTCAACAAAGTGCTTTCACTTATCCTGTATTAATTAAACATCATATATACACTCGGAATTTTAAAGGGTAAATCTTAGTTTAGTTTCTTTTTTTATTTACAAACTCAATATCTACAATGATGGCAAAAAATGGATGGTATAGACAAACTTGACTACTAAAAAATAAAAATAATTCTTAATAAATATTATCCTGGTTTCTGAGAAAGTATACTGTCTCCCTTTCTTCAATATTGACTAGGGACAAAATTACGGTGTAGGTTTAGCCTTGTCTCATTACGATAAACTTCAGCAAGGCTCATGTTGAGATGTTCTTGTGCAAGAACAATATACAGATTGTAAAGGTCTACACACTCAAAACTAAGACAGGTAACTATGGAGTCCAAATTATAATGCTTCCAGCTATAGGTAAATCACAACGGGATGAAGTCTGTTTAAGATGAGAGAAATCCTTTTAAATATGGGTTATACACTGACTGGATAAGAGAAGTTGCCAAAATAGGTACAGGACAATTTTGCGATCACCCAAAAATAAATCAATAAATCACAAATAGATAGACAAAATAGTTTGACTTTTGAACCATAAATTGCGGTTTCTCATTCAATCATTTATTCAATTCAATTAGTCATTTTATTTGTATTGAGTCTTTAAAGGAATCAATATCATGACTGAATGACCTCATTTATGACAGTTAATTTCAAAATAGATAGCGGAGCTTTAAGTGTCAAAAGCCGCAGCGACACGCCAAATGGGTTTATCCTAATGTAAATTACTTGCCAGGTTGAAAATTAATATATTACCAAACATTCGTTGCCATTCGCCAAGAATCCATACAATTTACCCCAAAGACACTGGAGTAATCAGTGACGCTTAACAAGATATAAAACTTCCCCTTTCCAATTCTTCAGACCTCTTCAAAAAAGAATCTGTATTTGGATGGTCAAAAGAAACCAGAATCATATCTAACCCCCGCCTTTTATATTGACTTCAGAACTAATAAATTACCTCAGGTTCCTATAGAGTGCAAGCATTCAGTGAAAGCTATTTACGTGGGTGTATATTTTATATATATATATATATATATATATATATAAAAAAGTTAATTACATCGTAGAAGGAATAATTGCAAAAAACAAAACGAGTAGGAGCTTCCTTTACAAAAATATATAAAATTAATATAATATGAAGATAAGACTTTTATAACTCACCATGCTTAACAATACATTAATTGAAAAACTGACACTTTAGTTTTAAGTATACACGAAGGTTTGTATATACATTCTATAAATACTACACATACAGTACTCAAAATATCATATATTATTTATATGTATATTCTTTTCACTTACATATATAAACTATACAAATACTATAACTTTTGGTTATTTGTGCTAATGTTCGACAAACATGCTAAATGAAGACATATGTTTAAACGTTTCTTATGCTCATCTTTCCTACTACGGTCTGTAAAAACATAGTAAAATGACAAAAGTCGAATAGAAATTGCAGGAATCTACTTAAGGTAAAAATATCAAACTCTGTTCATACGTGACACGTCTACTTGAGAAGCCAACAAGAGGAAAAGCAAACTTATAGCAAGTGTCAATGAATGCTTCCTTCTGTCGATAATTGGACCCAAGCAAAATTCACAGTTCAATGAATATCCCTGACCCTACCACTTTTTCTACATTCAATACGTTGTCAGGTAAGCTGTGCAAAACCTTACTTAAAACTGGCGACTTGCCATTTTAGTTGCATTCATCTTTGGTACAAAAACAATCAAAATATAGTGTGCAAATATTTCTCTTTTTTATATGAATATCGCTTTTAAAATATTTTCTTAAGTAACCCTGACTCCACATCCCCAGCCAAGTACCAAAATCCAAAATAATTTCTGTTCAGAGCCATCTTATTATACAATACAGACTCTGTGGCATATATCTACATTTTCCACATTCCGACGTACATTCAAAAGGATTCTAACAAGCCGAAACACATTAACAGGCCGACGGTTTGGCCCTCCCCGCATCGCGGCGCTAAGCTAAGAAAAAGTACACTTTCTTTAAACCTCAGTTTTGGAATCTTTTCATCTAAATACAAGGCACAATGAGTATTATTTTTTACATACAAATATTAACAAGCACCCAGGAAATTCTAACTTTTATCCTCCCTCCACCCCCCCGCTCACAAAGCCTGTTGCTTTTTCATTTTAAGTGGTTTCAAACAAAATTTATGGAGGAAAACACATAGTTCATCTGTAGGAGCCTCCTGTCATTTACAGCAAAGAACTCCATATCCCCTTTCCCAACTCTCTCGTCCCTTTCAAATCCTCTCCACCCCAAGATAATTAGGCAGCAATGGAACAGCGCTAAACTCCCGCGGAGTGATCAGACAAAAATCGAATAAACAAAAACCACGGCTAGCCCGGCAAAAGCCGCGATCCACCTGAATCCCAGTGTCCAGATCACAACCAACCACCATTTGTCAAGCTGCCTCCGTTCATATTTCTGATCATTTCGTGTATGTATTTCTTTGTTTTGTTTTGTTTTGTTTTGTTTCTTGTAGTTTGCCACTCTGTAGGGTTAGATTTCTCCAGTGATAGACTGACCGCTGATTCACTCCAGCGGAAAGTGGATGGCGGCTACTGCTGCGTCGTTTCTACCACGCCGACGGCTGAAAAGCCGGAGGAAAGTTTGTCACCACACCTCAGTGACGCAGAAAAATGTGTCGGAATAGAAGAATCGACTGATGAGAGGAGGCAGGTCGGAGTGGTAACGCTCGCAGCACAGATATCGCTTGCCATCACGAATTTCGCACCTGATCGTCCCCCATTCATTCGAATGGCGGGGAAATTTTTCCGTTTTTAACGCTTACTATTGCCGTCCACTTTCCACTAGGGTAAATACGCCTTAGACAGACCTTTAGGACGCTACAAGAAATGGCAATGGTAAGAATTTAAATTTGTTTTTGTTTTTTTTACAATAACAAAAATACCCAGCGGTATGGTTTCTAATATACCGGCTTTGAATTTGCAACTAATACCTGGACAATGACGGGTAAAACCATACTTGCATGTCAGAGCATAATATAAATATAAATACACATGAATAGGTATATATATATTCAGACTAGGCATACGGATGTTTCTCTAGATGAACTAAGCATGCAGAACAAAATAGTGTCACAGTGTGAGACACGAATGGTGCGAATGGGTTCAGATTATCTGGGAGGCCTTCAGAGTGCCTCTCTACATTTTCGAAGTGGGGACACGAAGCCCCACCAAACCTCCGGTGGGATCCCCGCCACCAGTATTTTCCAGGATCTGGTTGACAAAGTCTGACGTCTGCCCAGCAACTGGCGGCTTCACTGCGAACGCAAAGTAAGAACCTGTTATTGTAACAGGCCACGGCAAAAGCGTCGTCAGCAGTTAATCCCGCACCACAATCGTTCCGGCATTTCGCTTGAGACACACGGCGGGCATGCCTATTGGCAGAGAGTAATCTTCCCCCCGACGGTCACGGTAGTTAACAGGAACCGCCGCGTAAACGCATCCATGCCCGTGCGACGCTGCCCCCTATGGGCCGCGTTTCTGCGGAAACGGCGAAGCACTCACCGAGTGTTTCTTTGATGAGCCGGTCGAGCTTCTCGGCCATGCTGGTGCCCTTGTCCTCAGAGAGCTCCTGCACCCGGCTCACGATATCCTCCTTGATGGCACTGATCACAAACAGCAGGCGATCTGAAAAGCAGCAGAATGGGAAACAAACACAACGCAGTTCGACAGTTTTAAATAAAGCTGGAGCAAAAACAAATAAATTCAAAAGCTAAAGTATACGTTCTTTAACATAATATAGAATATATTATGTTATGTTATGGGGCCTTTTGGTTGTTGTTTGGCATTGCCTCTTGGACGTTGCTTGTAGCTACTAATTAAACAAATTCCGATTATACAAAAAACATCAGCATAAATGTTATGGGAAAAAAACACAAAATACAAACACAAATACAAACCAGAAATAGTTTCCATTGTCTGAAGCTTTATAGTATTTTTCTGAAAGAAATGGGCAATAAGACAACCAAAACAAACAAAAATACTAAAGATAAATGAAATGATACTGGCGATAAATGAAAACAGCCGAAAGAGATGTTAAAATGAGGTTTTTACCGTATTCTGTGTTAAGTCCCCACAACTTGACTTTATTGGCCTCATACTGCGCCTTCTTCTTCAGCCGGCAAGCCCTGGGTAGGGTAAGGGGACCGTGGCAACCGTGTTAACTAGGGTGCTGGGGACACAGCCAGTACGGAACATTTCGAAAGGCAGTTTAGGGCACACCGCGTCAATTAGCTGTTTATCCCAAAAGCCTCCCTTCTCGACACGCACAAACAGAGAAGAGGCGTGAGGAGTCGGGTTACAGGAGCCGAAGAGATTGCGGTCTTCAACCGAACGCCTCAAAAGGTCACAAAGAAATACTGACTGGACACAGAGGAGCCCTGAAGATAGAAGGTCACTTAGCGGCTTTTAATGGTTTGATAGCGGTTAGCGCCGTTGGGAGGCGGGGCGAGGCGAGCACGGGCGAACGGGGGAGTTTACCTGGAGGCCAGCTTGTTCTTCTCCTTGCGGGAGCGAGGACGGGCAGTCAGTGGGAGCTCGCTCACGGGCGTCAGGTCGCTGATCACCTTGTTCAGCTTGCGGAGCTCGTTCCCGATCTGCAGAAGTTTGCGGGGGTTGGGAGTCAGGTCCTCCACGTCGGTGCGGCGGGACTTCTTCACCGCGTACTTCCCTGTGGGAAGAGTGCGCAAAAGGCCCGAGCGTTAGGCGCGTGGGCGAAACACGGGCGGCTGAACCAGCGGGCCGAACGTTCCGAGCGACTCCACGTTGAAGTGTGATCCTCAGGAGCCGTTCTTCCATTCAGACACAATTAAAAGGACACAATTAAATAAAAATTCACAACTGGACTAAGCATCCTGTGCGGAGAGAAGGGTACAGCCAAGTGTAGCGCCAGCGTTTCAGACGGCACACAAGCAAACTCATGAACGGGTAACAATAACAAGTTGATTCGAATGCAAAGAACGCAATCCGTCTGGATCCGTATGGAACTTCATGGAGGTCAGTCACCACATCTCACGTGATGTGTGCGTGTGCGCGGCCGATTTTGTCTCACCGTGGTGCAGGCCGTTCTTCTGGTACATGTTGCTGGGCAACGTGTCCCTGTCCCACTCGGAGGGCTTCAGCATGCGCTCCTGCTTGGAGGGGGGCAGCTGCTCGCTGTACTCCCAGAAGTAGCGCCGCTTGCCCCTCTTCCGCGAGACTCCCGCGGTGACGCCCTTCACGTCCTCCGCGGCATCATTGTCGCATCCTGGTCACAGCATGGCAGAGGGGGTGTATAAGAGAGACAGAAGGGAAGACAGGCAAAGGCGTACCCAGTTCTCGCAAAGCCCCACAGACTTTGGCAACATCCTGAGCCTGAAGTAAGAGTCGGCAAACACATGATCTCATCCCCTCTCCGGTCTGCACAGTTTGTTTACACTGCCCTGGATAATCCAGCCTCCAGCTCTCCATTCGTTAATCAACTGGAATCAGCTGGTGGAGCCACATGTTATCCATGTTATCCATGTTAAATAATACAAAGTAAAGTGCCCTCTTGGCCTCAGTATTGGGTTCTTCCAAACCACAGACTAATCCAAATACTGACGTTATCGTTTATTCTGTTGCATTTCCTCCCCAATATCAAGCGGGCTGGAGTGCGAACGCATCCCGGCTTGTCGCTAGACCTCCTCCCACCAGACAGCCGCCCGGCCCGACTCCCATTCATTCCCATGAAGGCGCAGCTCTAACTTTCCAAAACGGCACAAGTCAAACTTCATTAGCTTGGGTGAAGTCGGAGGGAACATTTTTCCCCCCTAAGTAATTATTTCAGAACAGAAGATTTGGGGATTTTTGGGGGGGAAAAAGGTTTTGACTGTCCAAAGCCGAAATACAACTTACGTTGGGTTTCAAGAAAGGGAACCACCTTGTTTTTCTCTAGTCTTTCTTGGCAATCTATTATAAACAGTACCGCAGACGGACAAATCAGCCATTTCTTATAACTCTACAATAGATTGTGTGCTAATTACACATACTAAAAGCATGTCTAAACAACACTGTGTGCGAGTTAAGCCAAGAATTCTGAGATATTGTCATTTTTGATCGTTGGGTGACAATAACCCGTATTTTAACGAGCCAGGAAAAGTCTGTGTCGGACAATGAGCCAAAAATGTGACACTGGAACACTTGTAATTAAAAATTATTTTTAATAACTTCACTAGAATAAGGTCACCAGGCTTTTGTGTACTTTGACAAAGGACCAGAATCAGCTTATAAATACAATGGTAAGTGGCAAAAATACACAACTGCATTGAGTTTATAAATACAAACCCCCAAAAAATTAGCACAAGCAAATGATAGTAATCAAAAGCCTGCAATTATCATACACAATATACTTGCTTGCCAGAAATCAAAGAACTACTATGTCTTGTTTCAGTCAGCCTCCCTATCTTGCTCTATTGATATTGATGAAACATTTTTTATTCAACTTCGTGTTCCAACTGAAAGGGCAGGGAGAAAATAAACATCCTTCATGAAATCAACATTCCTGCCCTGGGTAGTACTCTATAGCTAACACAGATATTTAACGAGTGCAAAAACATTTCAACTGAGTCTTGCAGGCATCTCACATAATCTAACTGCATACAGGGCACAAGAACGAAAATGTATATCATACGTCTGTCACCTTTAAAATCTTTTAAAGTTTTGCATTATCAATATACAAATCAATCTTAGTCGAGTTTAAGGAATTTGAGGAACTTCTTTATTCGACTGGGTAAACAGTATCTGAAAGAAAAACACAAAACTGAGCTTTCACTTACCTGGCTCAGAGAACGTGTCACTCATGTCATCATCCTTGTCGCCCTCATAGTCCTCGTCATCATCCTCCTCCTCCTCCTCCTCCTCCTCCTCCTCGTTCTCAGAGAGCTCATGCTCGCTGCCGAAACCCTCGTCGTGGTCCTCGTCCTCCAGCTCCGCCTCCTCCGCCTCCTCCTCTCCCTCCTCCTCCTCTTCCTCCTCTCCCTCCACCTCGGACTCGCCTTTGTCCGACAGCTTTCCCTGCGCCGTCAGGAACAGGGAATAGTTGTGTTCCTCCTCCTTCTTGTCCTGCGAGGCGTCAGCCCCCAGGGTGCTGGAGGAGAGCAGGGCGGGGCTGTCCTCACCCACAGGGAATATTTTGTAGGACACCGCCTGGGAGGCGCCACACTCGGGGACGGGGGCGGCGTCCAGCATGGGCTTATCCAGCTTACTCGCCCCAGTGGCGGAGGCGGCGGCGGCAGGAGCGGCGGCGGCGGCGGCCGGGGGGGCAGGAACCGAGGCAGCAGCCGCGTCGCCGTCCTGACTGAAAGGGCAGCTTATGGCGGTGTTGGCCTGTGGCAGCGCAGCGTCCATGGCGGGCTGGCGCGGGGCGTTGATACGGACTTTGGCTTTGCGCACGTAGTCTTTGTTGTCAGGTGGTGGGGGAGCCTTGGGCCCTTGAGCCTGGGCCTTGGACATGGTCTCCGTGCTGGACGGGACGGGCCAGGTGGCCTTCTGGGAGCCCTCCGCAAAATCCGGGAGAGGGTTCCGGGCCAAGGAGGAGCACGGGGCCGCTAGCCGGCTGGCCACCTTCTTGCCGTGGGCGACAGCGGCGGAGATGGCGTGCTGCTTCTGGCCCAGCAGGTCGGGGTGGTAGAGCGTCTCACTCACGGGCTGCGAGTCTTCGCCGTTGAGCTGCGCGAGGGTGGGCGTCCGCCCCATCACCTCTTCGTCCTGGTAGGGACTGGAGAAGTCGTCCAGGCCCAGGAAGTCCACCTCCTTCGTGCCCCAGATGTCGCAACTGGTCAGCTTGGTGTACTTGGTCAGGTCTTCCCAGTAAGTGTCCCACTGCTCAAAGTTGGAGTTATAGGTCGGCTCATTGTCCGAGGCCTCAGACAGGTGTTCCATGCCCTCTATCTCTTTGCAGTCCCCCACAGTAAAGATATCAGCCCTTGGGCTCTGTCTGCAAGTCATATCTCTATCCTATGAAGAAAACACAAAACCATTAGGTATTCATAAAGATTTTAATAGGAGATACATTTAAAAAAAAAATCTGAACCAAAACGTTGTTTTACTGTAAATGGATTGACCCGTTCATACTTGGCACCGTACTGTGGCAAAATCAGTACTGCACGATGGCCACATTGAACAGGCAGAACTTGTGATGAGCCTGCCTCCACTCCAAGCCAGGGTCCCAGATGCACAGCTGGCTCCCACGCCCAGAGCTCTTTCTAAAAACTGCCGTCAGAAGGGACACCTGAATGATTACCCTTGCCTCTGTTTCCCCTGTGGGAGCCAGGTCGCCTCTATGGAAAAAAAAAACAAAACACCAGAGCGGGAAGGGCGCTCACCAGTTCATACATGAAGTCTGGATCAGAACTATTTGCCAACAGTTCAGTGCTAGTCAGCACTTGGTCAGCAAAAGCGTAGTTTTGAAACGCATCCCCAAAAGGAGGCTCCATTCCGATGATGCTGGGCTATCGGGTAGGGAAATCAGAAATCATCAATACGTTTGATTAACAAAACTGGGGTAGCGACTGAAGCGAACTAGACCTAATGAATCTATTATCGACAAAATCACCTGAGGATGCTCGAGACTTTTCAATCACAAACAAACACCGTTTTATGAACGGTTTTACAGTCTAATTAAGCTAAACAGGCACCCGTACAACAGAACGAGAAAGCCAAAAAACGATATGTTGTGAGTACGATACTGAAGCATATACTGGCAAAAATACATACTTTATTTCTGCGGCCCCAAATAATAGCAAGCACAGCCACCTAGCTTCAGATGACCTATAATGTTTCAGATTCAACATTTCTGCCGCCATGCAGAACTTAACACTTCTAAATAGCAGCTGAATGAGACAGCGCGCTGACGGCAGATTGGACTAAAGGGGTGGCCCGCTGTGAGCGGTCAGACCAACAAGCGAGTCGCAAGGACAAGCGACTCGCCAACCGAGTCTTACCTGAGGCATTGCCGAGCACAGAGATTTGGTTTTCGATTGGAAACTTCTCCGTCGTCTCTCACGGCCAGTCGTTTCCAGTTTTGTCTAATGCCGGCGGGAAAATAAATAACAAATCTCGTCAGAAGGTACCTTACTGTCCAATTGCCTTGGTGGGCTTAGCGCGAGTCTGTCTTTGTCCTGGTCCGTTGATTAAGCTCTGTTGAAGGAAGGTGGACAGAAAACAAGAGAGGATTACAGACTTTATGCTTCACGTCTACACACTTGATTTATATATATATATATATATCAATTTATCGCGGCAGCCACTGAACTCCTAGGAAAATGGCAAAGCAAGAGTATAATTTCAATTTGCCACTGACAGAGCCTTGAGCTAACAGTAAAGTGTGTCACAGAGAGCGGTTCATGCATTCAAGGCTCCGCATTCATTTGCACCAAACCAGACATTGATGGCAACCAACATTTACTTTCCGAAGGCCATTCCCATGACATGACAAACTAGGTATGAAAAGGCACACTTTTCGCTGAAAAATCATGAAAATAGGCTGGAGAATTCATGGCTACAACGGTACACCTTTGTGAGGCAGTACCGGCTACAGGTTAAATCCCACACCCACACAGCGTGGCAAACCAGCGGGCTGTGTTGTTCATCAACGTGCTGTGCGCTCAAGCTCTACGCCTACGAAAAAAACATTCTCAATGCTGTACTCCCCATCTGCACCAAAGGGAAAACGCCACTGCTTACTCTTTGTTTGGACTGGGTTCGTATACCAGACTATTCCACCCAGGTCCTCTTACAACAACTGCAGAACGCCGGTAAAGCAAACAAGGGTTGAAGAGCACAGGGGAAAAAAGCATTGGATTTGCGGTGGAGGGCGGTGGTCATCAGTAGACGTGTTTACTGATGAAGACGAAGTTAGGCGGCCATTGCAAATTTACTCAAAACAGTGCGGTTCATCATATAGCTAAGACACAGGTGGGGCTTTTAGATATCGCCAAGAGACAGGAGTTACTTCTACTGCAGGTTTTCCAGGGACTTATTACACAGTTCAGCGTCACCAAGGTAAATAAACACGATGAGGACAACACACTATAAAGAGGAAACATTTTTCGCTATAGAGAGGAAAGCAACATTTACCGATCGACAGTGCTTCAATCCCCTCGGATGTTGATGTAAATATGGCCTGCTACTAGATGTTGTGGCAACAGCCTCTGAGGCAGGTGCGTTCCCACCAACAAACACACAAGGGGAGAATGTTACTAATCCTCCCTACTAATTACTAATTCCTTTCTCTGAGTTCTACACTCCTCTGAGAGGATTCACAACCGACAAGAGACCATCAGGGAAAAGCTGGTCGGAGCACAAACGGGTTGATAATGAAAGGCTCCCCAGAAAGGACGTCTGGACTTCAACCTGAACTCTTTTTAGTGTCGCCGGATAAAATGGCCCACGGTCATCTGCGTTTCATCACATTGTAATAAAAGCAAGTTTAGAATATCTTCGATACAAGTGTCTTTGCAAACCACACTTCTGCAAAGTAAACCGAACTGCTGTGGACTGTCACATCGGAGCAAGCGGGATTTGTGGGGATTTGCGCTGTAAGAAAGCGCTTACTAACAAGGACACAGGGCGTTTCTTGTGTTGCCAAGTAAAATGTGTGCCAGCTTGTCACTGTAGCATCAGTCTATTCTGTGCTAAGTCCCTGATGTCTTTGGAAGTGGAACTTAATACTAGATAAACTATATCCTCCAGTACATGAGCAAAAAAGCAAAAAAAAGAAAAAAAAGAACTGGAATTCTAATGCAACATGAAGGACCTCATTGTCGTGGTGTACAAAGATTCCACCGTCACCTTGAGAGCTTAACAACCAAAGGGTAGCCATTATACATTCTCCTTAGGTTCAATCAAAAGATGTAACAACCTTACGAAAAGTAAACTGGGTTTTTAACTCAACTGACCGTGACGAACGGCTTAACAGTTTTCATATATTTTATTGTTGACGGTAGGGAACATATTTCATATTTCTTTCAATTTCATTGATTTTATTTTTCAATGATCGCAACAACATTGGGCAAATTCTTGAACCTCACAGGTACAGCATCAATCATTCTTATTCATACTCCATGGACGCGCTCCCAGAATTGTACAAGTTCAGCGCCATGTTCAGACACCTGTTTGTTTGAATGTTTATAACCCTTATAAAAACTAAAATGAAGCGACCCGATTCGAAATTCATCTCCAAACTTTTAAATCCTAGTACATCTAATCAAAAAAATAAAACCAACTTCAATCTAAATATTTGAAATAACTTGGGTATTAAAAAAAAAAAAAAGTTAAATGCATAAGCTGTGAATTAGAAAATTAACCAGAACGACTAAATCAGAGTCTGCAAGGAAGGGAAATTCCAACGTAAGATAAAGAGCCCTTTGAAATCCACACTGGAGTGAACACAGGCAGAACTGCAGAATACAGACAAAAAAGGAATGCGGCAATCCCACGCTCTGCCCAAAATCAGTTCAGAGCCCCTCAAAGTGTCAAGGGCCGTCCTTATGCTACAGTTTTGGCAGTCAGTTTTAATTTGACTACAGGCAACGACTGATACTCTCAGTAAGAGGTGGTTTTTTTTAAACATCAACTTTAAAGTTCCTCTCTGTTCTTGCAGTCCGTCTAGCCTGGAACACTAATCCCGCTCAGCCAGAAACTATAAACACGTATACTTTCTCTGCAGTCGCTGTGATTTTACAATGACTTATACCTCTACGCCACTATTGGCAATGCTAAAATGACCTTGGAGTGAGCCAAACAGAGCAGGTTCTTGCTTGTGCACTTGGGACTTGAGTCAGAATGCCAGTGTACCAGTCTGAAGGCCTAGGTAACAGGGGTCCTAAAACACAGGGATGGGCACATGCCACTTCTTACAAGTCCTGGCTTACTACAAGCACGTCCTTTATCATACCTCGCCTCCCGTCCTGAATAACCGCTTATCTCTCTTTCACACAAACACTTACTTTTACGATGCACAAAAATGTTATCAAAAAATATTGGGACTGGCTGTGTGTAGATGTGCTTATCTTAGCTACCATATGCAGTACAAGGAACTTTCCACTCATTCCAATTACACGAGGCAAAAATCCCTTGATTAACGTCTTAACGCATTCACAGGCTAACCCAACAGGCTAACACGACAGGCCAACACGTACAGGGGTTCACAACGACTCCATTACCACTTTTGAAAAAAATAATGAGAAAAGGAAGAACGCTAAGCAAAACAGAAAAAATAATTTCCCCACTGACTATCCAAAAGTTTAACACATGACACTATTTTAGCTGAATTACACATAGGCCTGTACTGCCGCTGTTCTGTGTCTGGGGGATAAAGAGAAAAAATACCTTAGTGTAGCTATGGCCTTTTACCACTCAGCAGGCACTAAACGACAGCCGTGTTACATGACACTCCGCAGCAATTTTCAAACCATGCTTGTGAGTGGCCTGAAGTTTACTGAAGGAAAACAACCCACAGCCTTGTCAATAAATACTCCCAACCGAAGAACCTGTAAAAGGCAGTTGTCCAATGGGACCTCTTCAAATAGGCCTATGCTTTGTGTAAACTGCAGGACAAAAGTGCTTCCCCCCCCACCCTCACTATTTTCTCGGATTGATTTCTAATGTTTCCGGATTTCACATAATGCAAGCTCAATAAAGGCCACAACACAAAAGAAATCAATGCAGGACAGGTCCCACAAGTTTGGACTTGAGCTCAGTGAGGCGGAACGAGTGCGGAAACGCTCTTATCCTGGCGGCCCACGGGCGCTCAGGCCCAGAATAGTCAGCCCTGGCCCTCCGGCACCCCAAAGATTCCGCTATCAGTTTCATTGAACTCAATAAAAAAAAATCGTGGTGACGGTTCACCGTTTTGCGCACGAGACCGTCTGCAATCGGAGCTTTAGACTGCGCTTTAATTAAAAACCGGTTATTTATACATGAGAAACTCCCCAAATGTGCAGTGTTTTTCTCTTAACAGTAGAACTCTAACCTTGATACAGAAGTCGTGGCGCTTCATACCAAGACATCAAACACCTGTTGATACAGTACAGCGTGACGGAACACCTTCAGGGATTTAACCTTTATTCTCACTCTCAGTTTATTTATGCTCCGTTGGGGGCTTTGGATCCCCAAAGGACTAGGGGGATCCAACGCTTAAAAGCAGTTTGTCTTACATGTATTGTACAGGAAGCTATTCTAAGTAAAACAAAACAAACTAGGTCCTTTGTAAGTAGGTGTGCAAGACCTAATACAACATACAGGACTCCACCCTTGAATAAATCTGAAAGCATGTAAAACGCTTTCATGCGTCCAACAATTGGTAGTTTGTGAGTCTTTAACACACACTAGCTACGCTCAGGAATGCAGGTTCTGTTTAACAAATAGGGCTTGCCAGAGCATACTTGTTTTTCTCCTATCTATTTTTGTGCAGTCTTTCTTTGCACGTTGTTAAATTATGTTTTGTGAATTTATGTTACCTCATCCATAGATTTTCCACTGAACTGAGATCTGATTGTGACAGAAGTCTAAATAAAATGATTCTGTGTTGCTAAGGCGATGATGCTTAGTTTTAACCAGGCATTCTAGCATGACAAAACTCAAATCATGCATCCAGGTCTATACGCTTGAAGCTTTACATAAACTCTACCAGGGTTAGATCACCTAAAACAACTACCATGCAAATTAAATCCACCTGCATGGTTCACAGAGGGGTTGACTTTCTTCCCAACAACAGCTCCACCATGTTGCCTTAAACATACCTGTAATAAACTGGCCCAAGAAACACTTTCCCCCCACAAATCATTCCAAAAAAAAATTATTGCTGTTGCTTCTAAGTTGTAGTTTGTTAAATTAATATTACTTATTCTTCTGGCTCAGGCAGCTGACTTTGAACAATATATTCATATATATTTCTTATTTTATTTATTTAAATAATGCATCTCAAGGATGCCAGAAAATCTTGAACATCCAATCATTCATTAAAAGCTACCCTTGGGTACAAGTTTGCCTCTGAACCACCTTTCTCACACACCCTCTTCCTGGAGAGGTATCGACCGTCCCAACCCTTATAAAGTATTCTAGACAACAAACGCTACAGTGGAAACTTGTTGGTTCAGATTCCTGTTAATTTTTTATAGCTATCTCCATCTCATCCGACTTTTGCAGGTCTATGACCCCTTGTCGGCTATTTTTGAGATGTCTCCAGCTGTGTTGAGGAGTACTACTAATTGGTAGGCCTAGCTTCTGAGTCAATTAAATGTAAATCTGGTAGTAACACAAGACGGCATTGGGAAGCTTCATAAATTGTATAGGTTAAACATGTTTTATTAGATTTCTTACGTTCTCATCTTGTTTTTAATCTATTACATGCACAAACACCTTCGGAGCACTGCATACAAGACCTTGGCAAACCGTTCAATTTATTGCCTTAGCAATTTCAGGTGCACGTATCCGGCACACTCTGAGACACATGCACAAACAGGTAAACTATTATTGAGTCAGCGGGTAAACCCTCCACACAGGCCGAAAACTTTCCTAAAATATTTAACCTTGCCCGAACACAAAACCAAACAACTAAATATAATTCTGAACTCAACACAGAAAACAGCATTCATAGCACACCCTACAGGACAAATACATAATCGTCAGGATACAGAAAGCAAAGTAAATACTCGGAAATGCAAGGACCCATAGCAATAACCAAGAACAGCAAGCAGATATCTAAAGTTCTTCACCCCGACTAAACTGCAGCCGTGAAATCAACACACTATAAATACCAATGAGGTGCGACACGGAAGCGTGACAGTTAGACGTTTTGACATACTTTTAAATAAAAAAAAGTTTCACAAATTTAAGGGAGTTCCCCATTTCGTGGAACAGCAATTATTTATCTCTCAAATGTGTCTCTTTATACTGAAATTACCTTTAACTAAACGCTGACCCGATCCATTATATACATATATATAATATTTTGATATTTGATACACCACATTTAATACTACGAGTTTCAAAAGACTCGTTCATGAAGCAAATGATATTACGAGTGTGCAGCAATTTTTTTTAAATAAATACTGTTAACATAATAACAATCTTAAATTTCAGCATGCATTGTTCGTTCATTTCTAACGAATTTATTGGCTATTTACGGCTTTTGATATTATACTATTTTATCACAACTCATTGCATAAGCGCAGCAATATGCTGACTAACGGTTTTTTCTTTAAACTCGATGTGAAAACAGACAGCCCTCTCTTGTACCCGTTCTTGCCAGAACGTAAATGCTATTCTGCTGTCAATACACCAAGTATCCATGGCAATGACCTACAAAATGTTTTTCTACTGTGTGATTATCAGGAGTGCCACAACAAACTAGCATTTACGTTCCATCAAATGCTACAATGTAACAAATATACTATTAACAAAGTAACTATTACACCTTTGTTTCGTCAAATGCACAATCATATTTATGTCTGACCTACTAACACTCCCCAAGGCCCTGAACTCAACATGGACCCGTGCGCACAAACGGAAACGTCATGCAAACGTTGGTAACAGACATAAGGCCTACCATGCCTCAAAGTCTTATTGGTCAAAAGAAAGCAAAGACCCGCCTTCAAACGCTTGAATGGACAGAAATACTGTCAATCAAATCAGTTTGACAACCCATAGCACCAATTTCGGGCTTGGCCGATATCGCTAGAATGGGAGGAATAACAAACCATACTTAAGTCTCCATTATATTAAATAAAATAAAAAAAATTACGTTAAAACTATCAAAAAACGGCCTTTGGATCCCAAGCAGTTATTTTGCCCTCTTAACAACTGGTGAAAAACACTTAAATCCATTTCCGCAAAAATATATTTAAATCTTTGAATTGTGTACTTGTTGTAAATCACAAAGGTAAGAATTGTAATATGCATGCGAATTAATTTGAGTGTAATGCGTAATGTGCCCCATATTATGGGCCGTGGCGAGCAGGCTACGAAAAACTGCACTCATGGTGGGGGGCGTGTTTCGTTTGTAGATGATAACAACTGGTGTTGTTGGATTGGTAGGTAGTAGCCAGTTAGCAACACGATTGCAATTTATTTTGGTAGTCTGTCAAATCGTAATTCGATAAACATGCATATCTTAAACATTCAAATGCTTAAAATTTTGTTTTACAAACGCAGCAACCTGCAAACATGAACTGGGTTTTACTTACTACGTAGCTATAAAACAAACACCGCCATGCAAAAATATCAAGGACTAAAGAGTAAATCCGTATCCTAACATTGTTGTTATTTTAGTACCTAACCGCAGCAATTAAACTAAGACTACACGCTGACTACCATGCTAGTAAAGTTGAGGAAATGTAAAGACGGCAATCTGGTCACCTGTCCCAAGAAACTAGCTGCCGTGTAAGTTTGGCTAACGAGCTAGCTACAAATATTCTATAAATATTTCTAATTTACAATGACTAAAAAAACTATACATTTACATCTAATCAACTACAAATAATCACAACTGTAGATAGCAATTGCGTTTGTGGCGTAATTTCCTTCAAAAAGCTTAACATCGTAACTCGTAACTAAATCTTGCTCTGAATAACTATGGCCTCCGTCCCTCCCCTCTCAGTCTTTCACATACACAGAAGCTACAACTAGGTTGCTTGCTGCCTAGATCAGACCATTTAATTAAAAAATGTTGCTAGTTCATCGGAATTTCCGGAGAACAAACTTATTAGCTATACTACTCACCAAAGGACCCCTCGTAAATTCGTCAGAGTGGTATTTAACTCCGTATTTGTATATATATTTGGGTGTTTTTGGCCATTTCTATGGAGTCCATGCTGTCTCCCTCTCTGGTTTGTTTTGTTTATCTTCTTCCTGACGGGTTCCTGGAAAGCGCGTGACTCTTTCTTCACGTGTCCCTATCAAGACCAATCGCAGTGTAGCTCCGGGATTACACAGAACGATTCGTGTTGGTCCATCGATAATGTGAGGTCCTATCACGCAGCCTTTTATAAATGCGATATAAATAAATGCGACTGAATACTTGAAAACTGTACTTAGAATGTATGTACCCATTTAAACTAGTAAGTAACGACGCACTGAGATAACTTGCTTAACTTAATTTCCGAATTAAACTGTATTTCAAAAATTAAGTAATGCCATTAATCCCTGGTAAAGCCAAATATTCTGTAAATACTGTTTATTCGAAGTTTTCAGTGTGTATTTTCTTCTCAATTTGATTTATTACCAACGTTCAAAATTATCATGAAGCCTTTGCTAAAAAACACTGTATATTCTGTAAATAAAAAAAACCAAAAAAAAAAAAAAACATGAGCCTCTCATCTCATTAAATGATGTTAGTATATTCCACCCCCTGCTCAGCAAATATTGGTCTGTTTCCCATAGTTGAAGACATGTTTGTGTTGCTGCCGTTTCTGGGTCTTTCGTTTTCCTTCCTGGAAGTCCTGGAACTTGAATCATAGGTTTTTATGTACATAAAATTAAAGGAGCACTGTACTGTCACACAAAAAATATTATCTAAGGACATCATGGAATTGCCTGGGAACACAGTATAAAGCAGATTAGGGACATACATTTATTAAATAAATTTAGGGAAATACCCAACTCACTGGTATAATCTATGATTTAGTTAATGGTGTAAGTTTAAAAATATTTATAATGTACAGTAATCATTAAGCTAGAATATGGCACCACTGTAGGGAAATAGGTAGAACGTATATTGCCTTTTATATAGTAATATGGTTTCTTACTATATGAATGCTTAACATTCTCTATCTAACGAGAAAGCACAGCTTTTCAGTTAAAGCATCTAGCAAAACAAAAGGAATGTTCTTCGTGTTTGCAGTAGATGTGAGTTGTAGTCAACAGAAGACAATGTCTTGCTCTGTGGCACAAAACGGGGGAAACAAAAAATAATTTTAAGAGAATGATGTTAAAAAAATCTTGATATAATACCATCAAGATATATATATATATATATATATATATATATATATATATAACCAAATATCTCCAGTCAGTCATGCCTAGACGTCTCCTGATGACGCATGTGTGCCTTCAGACCAGCCACAGATACAAGTAAATCACATGACACCGCAATCATCTATATAATGTTAAGCATCATATGCTACATGAAAATAACTCACAATAATTCTGGAAACGATATGGAATTTTGAATGATGCACATCAGTTTAATTGGCAATCCAATTCCTCCAAGTTGTACTCAGCTGCCAAACATCCAAAGCATGTGTTAGACAAACGTCAAAAAGAGTTAAGCATTTAAATGACTACAAGTCCTGGGACTCTCTCTGCGAGAGGTCCCTGCGCACTGCTCTGCAGGCAGTTTCGCAGTCTTCAGGGAGAACACAGACGACTCTGCAGTGCTCTGTCAGCCCAGACTCGCCGGGAGTCCTGGGAGCTTGCCAACCCTTTCGCCCAATGGGAACAGCTATTACTCAGCAGAATGGAATAAAACTGCTTCACAATCAGCCTGAATCAGCCTGCTCCAGGCATTTAAACCACTCACAATTTTTTCTCAACCTTCCTTTCCTCTTCCTTCTTTGAGCAAGAAATAAATATTCTCAAGACTGACTCCCTAAAGGTACTGCAATCATCAGACCCCACATGTGAAGACAAAAGGCCAATGGTAAAAAGATTGCAGCCTCTGACATTCTTTCTCCATCTCTGGTAGCAGGATTATCACCGTTCCTCTGAGCCGTGCAGCAGGCTGCTATTGAAGGTCATTTTTAGTTATTCAAGCTACTCAAGAGCAGAGTGAAATAATTCTCCAAAAGGCATTGTGGTTGCAGGAACAATCAAGCTCCAGCACATATTGAATATTTATCCATGTGCTGAGACATACAAAATTGAAAGAAACTAAATGGTTTTAAACGGAAACTAAATTTTTCTGTCTGTTTCATGCAGTTTTCTAGGGCTCACAAACATAGCTGAGGCTAAAGTGTAATCAGTCCGTCTGTCAGACTTGGCAGGAAGGGGAGTGGAAGTCACAGAAGCCTTATTTAAAGGCATCTGTTCTCAAGCACTGAAACACTTATTCACGCAACGCTGATTCTCCTCAATTAATACACCCTGATCTGCAGCTGTTTCATTGTATAATGCCCTTAAACTTGTTATTTTGAGTTATTCCGTAACTGCAAAAGAGAAAACATATTCTGCTGTGTCACGACATGCAGGATATAAACGTAACAGGGCATGGCAAACAAAACGCGGAGTGCATAGACACATTATCTGGTGTTGACTGCCCTCTTGTGTAAACAGAACAACATTGCACACGAAACTTTACAGGTAACTTCTGCAAAAATTCTGACTATTAAAACGGACCATAAGTTATATGGAATAGGATCATATAACAATAACAGAATATAGGTATTTATTTGGCGAAGTTTGCTTGCATTTTATAGTCATAAATGAAGGTTAAACTATTCAAAACTCAAATCGACTGGTTCTGATTTCTCCACTTACTTCCTCATCTCAAAGCTAGAGTAAAATTGCACTTAGTTTTCCCTTAAGAACCAGTCGATTCTTAAGATGGCATTTTCTTATACTATTTAAATAAGCGGCTTCAGTTTGTGTCAATCTTACTGTTTGGGTGAAATCGTTAAACAGGTAAATCTATTCAGTCAAATATGTAGAGTATATATTTCTTCTTTATTTCAAAATGTGTTGTGGACACTTCTGACTTCTCTCCGCAGTTACAATAGGCCAACCTTTGGCTTTTAGGGAGGCCGAGCGAAGTGTGCTCATTAGCTGGTTGGCTAGATTAACTAGCCAACTGTCTGAGTTAGTTCCACTTGAGCCAATGAGTGCCCTCCAAGCTAAGGGAGGAACTTGTTGTATGCTCTCACCGGAGGCCCAGGCCCCTCCTCTCTGCCTGCCAGGGCCCAAATTCTGTAGTCTTTTTTTCTTTTTTCATACAGCTCCACTCCATCCTCTGGGACCCGGACCATCTTAGTATCAAGCAGGTTTTTATTATGATTTTTTTTTTTACAATTTACTTCCAGATGTAAGCGTCTGCATCTCAAACACCATTTATTTGAGACAATCCAATGCCCTTTCTGCTCCGTAGTGCGCTTCTTGAATTCAGCGCCTCGATCAAAGGTAGTGATCGCTTTTTGCGCAATGTGGACCAAAGGCTTAGATTTCGATAGGTTTTCTGTACTGGCATGGGAGACTGGTCAGCAGCACCACTGAGATACTCCATCGAGGTTTGGGTCACTCCTATTTGCAACCTTCGAGGTGGGTCTCTGACCCCTTCTACCTGGTGGAAGGCTCTCCTTCCTCGGTTGCCAACTGGCTTTGAGTTGTAGCCAGTTTAAAAGTTTAGTAGATGGTTTGACTGGCTACGAAAAAACGAACAGAAGCTTAAACTGGCGGTAGTGTTCTGTGGGCAGTTTCTCGGTTGGTTCGCTCCACGTGGGAGGTGCAGGTTAGCATCTCAATGTCTGGAGCAATCCAACCGGGGGAATGGATGTGAAGCGGAAATTAATGGAATGCCATCCTCATCTCCAGCATAGATTGGGGACATGTCCAAAATAGCCTAATTTTTCTTTAAGGGACTGCCTGTATCTGTCATCAAGGGCTGCCATGGTGACTGCAAGGGCCAGGCGATAGGCTGGTTCCTGTGGTTATGCAGGATTTGGTATCTGTAATGTTCCAGGTCATCCGGTTCGAGTAGATAATGAAGCCTTATCTTTAATGAGGCGTACTCATCCTCTCTGGTTAGATCGTGGAATAGTGGATCCTCAACCTTCCTGTAGGACCGCTTCCTAACTTCTGAAGGGCTAAAACCTGGAGCTTGACGTGTGGTGGTATTAGCCATTTCCAGGTATTGCTTGAGCCAGTAGCTACTCAGGGTACCAGCCCGGTGGCCAGGCATGTGGCAAAGCCCGGGTGGGATGGGATGCAGACTGCTGATGAGGAGGCAATAAGGTCTGAGGTACCTGATGATAAGGCTATTAAGGTTTGAGGCACCAGTGACTGGGCCCTGGAGATACCCGCTGCAGCAGGTATCCTGGTAATTGATGTGGACATCTGAGCAAAGTCTGGAAAGTTGCTGGCAACTCAGGTATCACGAGCCCAGAAGGGTTTTCTGCTGATCCAGCCTGACTGCTGCTGCATGATTGCGTTCTCCTCTCTGCCTAAGGGGTGAGGCAAGGTGGGCAGTAGAGGGTCCAGGACCGTAACCACGACGACCACTAAAGTTCAGAATGTGCTGAGGACCTCAGGCATTAAAAGTGCTTCAGTCAGATCTCAGATTAAGGCAGATTGGTTCCCAGGTAGATCCAGCTGATTCTTCCTTCCCATCTCAGTCTCACGCCTCACAGGTCGGTTCCTGTCTGAGTGAGAGAGCTGCTCAGGTCGGAGTGCTTCCCAATGCAATCTGATGCTTGTGGCTGGGGAGTAGTATGCTGAGAGTTAATGCCTGAGGACTCAGCATTCTGAACTCTCCTGCTTCACATTGCTGACCACCTGCTGCAACATGTCCACAAAGAGATGGCTGCTGCCCTCTGTGCAGATGGTGGAGACTGGCTTGGGCAGGCAGAATCATATTGGGGAATCTGGGGGAAGGGATTAATTCAGTAGAGGTGGAGAGGTAGGCGTGGATGCTCTATGTTTCAACTTGTCCGTAGTAACACTGCTGATTCCGGGTCAAAGGATTTACGAAAAATAGCTTGATTGTGACGCAGGATTTGGAGGTTGTAACCAACTGTGGGGTGTATATCAGAACACAGCGCAGTTGGGAGGTTTCCAGAAAGGATGACGGTTTAGACTTTCCAAGCAAAAGCCAGGTGTTGCAGTCTTCTCCTTCTTTTGGCAGAAAACGGTGACACCGGGCAGGTTGTTGACATTTAGGGAGGCCAGGTAGAAAGGTAAATCTTTGGCTGCCGGCTAGGTTACTAGGTTGTCTGAGTGATAACCGACCGAGCCAATGAGTGCCCTCCTGTAGTTGCTATGGGAGGAACCTGGTTTTCATCAAGGAAGCCCTCTCTCTACATGATCTGGTTTGTCCACTCTGACATGACATTTTTTTGCACATTAATAATTACTGTATTTGCAGATTTTTGTACAGCAGTCACAAGTTTGCATAGCAAAACGCCCAGACCATAGATTAGGTTATGAAACATTTTTAAGTCTTTTTCTTTTACGCAAAATTAATTTAAAAAATCGAGGCAAACTGATTTAACACAGCACGTTTCAGGGGATTAATGCACTTTTTAACAAAACGTTAAAATTGCACAAGTAATGCTTTACTTGACCGCAAAGAAAAGGACTGACGACAAAGTCGTAATACTAATCAGGCAGCCTGATCAGATGCATCTGAGACATGTATTATCAACTACACAAATTGAACTGCCATCCTAATGTTTCAAGTATTAGAGAAATTTAAGCAGTTATTCTTTTGTCAGGTTGTCCCGCTCTTGCTACTCACCCTAAATTTGGTTCCCTAGAAAACAAAAATAGCCCCTCCAAAAAAAGCATAAAAATGAGTAATTTCCATTGCAGACATTTTGACACTAGAACTGAAAGTGAATAGTATGTCATCCAATTATTTCCACACCTAATTTCTATAGTTTTCTATAATAAGTTATAGTTATATATAACTATGCATATATATACATAGTTCTGGAGAGAGCAGCTACTTCTTGTTACAATGTGTTGAAAGCATTATTCTACAGACCCTGCAGACTGATGATATGTAAAAATCTGCCATCAGCTTCAATACATGAACGGATACGGTAAAATTGGATGCACTCAGAAAACTACATTAAACTAAATGTAGTCGGTGGTTAGAAAGTTAAAATAATTGTCACATAGTATCAGTGCTGTACAAGCAAAAGGTCAGTGGTTCTTCCTAAAATTCAGTATTTGACAACCCAAAGGATGCCACACTTTCTTTGACCTCATCAAGCCCTTTTAGACTTTTAAGGTATTCCTCTAAAAAGCATCATCATGCATTGAGTTCATGAAATCTAAGTATTCAGTTCCAATGGGAAATTAAGGTTTTGTTTGGAATTAAAACCACATCAGGCACTTAGTATTAGAATCACATGGGATCAGAAACCTTGGGCTTTCTTCATTGGCTTAGCCCCCCACACCAGCGTATTTTTTTATTATCCTGAGCATGAAACTGTCAGTTGAAAGTTTTCCATGATTTTCTGCGTAGGAGGACACCATCTTGGTGGACAAGAGCCATTGCCCACGTGCCTAATCGGACTATAAATCATCATCCATTGTTTATCACTCACTCGCAACCACAGCATTGTTTTCACAACGGACGTCCAACCAGTATCGTAAAACAATTTCAAAGCGCCATCCAGTAACCACAGAGAATAAGAGGTATATTATATTACAGGTCCTTTATTAATGCTTGCTAAAGGAGCAGGTTTTTACTCCTGCATTTTCTCGATGGTTTCCTCTTTGTATTTTCCCTTCTCTTTGCCATCCAGGCGGGATTTGGCTTTGCGCTCCAGGATCTTCTTGCGATCCTTGTCGAGCTTTAGCCTGGTGATCACAACCTACAAGATGACAACAGAGGTTAAGTGCTTTCACTTCGCCCCGAAAAACGTATTTCAGTATTACACCACATCTTAGAATATATTCCCAGGAGACCAGAAGGCATGAGTCAACTAAATACACAGCACAATGGGTTGTAAATTTCACTTTAACCCATTGGCAACCAAAACATGATTAGATCATTCGGACATTAGAGGTGATCTGATACACCCATTAATTATAGCGCCCCCCCCCCAAAATATATTTAAGTGATGCAGGATTTGCCATTTTGATCATATTTTGCTTTCATCCTTGTCACATAAGCACCATTTTATTCAGAAATACTAAATGAAAAAAAATGAAGATCAATTAAACCCCGGCTTCAAAATCATATGCCAAATTTGGCGGGCAAATATACCGTTAGAGAGCACTTTATAAACGGCATAGTAGAGGTGATGAAGAAATGTAGCGATATACCAAATTAAAGGGGATATCCATAACAAAGTACTTCAAAAGTTTACATCTCAGAGAACGCAAGTGGCGATCGGAGTTTTTAAAACACAAAAAAAAAAAGATTTTGAACTTTCATCAGTTCATAAAATCCTCTCGCACAACCGAGTCACCTGTAATCATACATTTTTGTCCTGCTTAAAGTAGCCAAGAGCACCCCTAACGGCCTTGGGAAATACTGTCAGGGTCCCCAGTCTCGCCAACCACAACGGGACGGGGGTCTCATGCAATAGTGTTCACGAAAAACATACATAACGAGGGATGACATTTATGAGAAGCAGCCGAAATCCTTACCTTGCTGGGGTGAATACCAACATGTACTGTGGTGCCGTTGGCTTTCTCACGCTGCACACGCTCAATGTAAATGACGTACTTCTTCCTGTACACCTGCACAACCTTACCGATCTGCTGGCCTTTGTAATGCCCCCTCATTACCTATGAGCATAAAACCATTTTTAATAGAAGCAATACAGGTCAGACTAAATCAAAACATCGGCCGATAAATAGCCATATAACAACTTCAGGTATTTCACACTACACCGCACTTGGTGTCCCCAGTTTCTGCTAATCAGTATTACACCGCTGAAAAAGCAGCAGTGATTAACCTGCAGAAGGGATGCAGGGTTTCACTGGCAAGCCAATGCTGACCATATAAAAGTCTGCTTGTGCCCTAACTACCCAGAGCAGGTTTAGAAAGGATGGGATTTATTTATTTATTTCCTCCTCACCTGGACTTCATCGTCCTTGCGGATCGGTACTGATCGCACGTTGTATTTCTGGCGCAGCTCTTTGGACAAAGGTGAAGACATAATCTTCCGTCGAATATGGGAGGGGGCATTGAAATGTCTTTTTCGGTTCTTGCGCCGGGACGAGGTCACAAATGAATTAAGCTTCATGATGACTGTGGAGAAATAATTGTAGATTAATTCATTTAACATCTAAACAAGCACACACACACACACACACACACACACACACACACACAACAAGGGGAGGGTGTTCACTAAATTTAAACCTAAAATGTAAGTATAAAAAGCCTATCAACATAGAAACGCAGCAAACACAACAGCCCACAACAGAAATGCATAATAAATTACAAGGTGAGATGAGAAATGTATTATTAAAATAAAATAAAAAACGTTGTAGTTAATGTGTCGTTTAAAATAATAAAATTACATTTATAACCACAACAACATTCATGAAGGGGGAGTGGGACATAGCGATGTTGTGCCCCAAAGGGGGAGCGAAGAGTAGAAATTTCAAGAGAATTTAAGCTTGAAGGTAAAGTCAAACTTTGGCCACCCAATTTACGTAAGTGTCTTTAACTATTTTAAATTAGTAGAATAAGAAAGTTACTCATAAAAAATTAAAATGGGTATATTGAGGGAGACTATCGGGTTGCCGAAGTTTTGATTAGATCCCCGCCTAATGTAGTTTTCTCGATAAGTTATTGCTGGTTTGTTAATATGCTAGTAATACATCCGATTTAAATTTTCTATCAGTTACCCTGACAAGCTTAAGTTGAATTGTAAATATTGCATCCATGAAAGCGGTCCCGTTTAAATACCACATGAAAAAATCGTTCCTATAGGCTGAAAAAATGTAGTTTAAAAAAACAAACAAAAAACCATCATGTATATCTATAACCACTATAGCAGCATTCGGCTTATCGTGTCAACTAACCTGCGTAATCAAAAACAACGTACATGTAATCAATCAACCAACCTACTTGATTAATGTTATTTTAATTAATTACTTCTTTAAAACAACCAGAGTTGTAAACCAGAGTAAAAAAACGTTTATATTAAGAGCCTCAGTTCCCGGTAACTAATCATTCAGGTCATGTATTTTTATCATTCTGATAGGCCGTATACCATATACCTGAATCAGGAAAAAACTATTACAAAATTAAACTTATTTTACAGAAATGATGACGGAAACCCCGACCTAAAACCTCAGATAAAACTAATTAAAGATTCATTCGGGCTGTAATATTATTATGGCAAAGATGGTTGAAGATAACGAAATCATGTTAGATTCAAGCTAATCTTACCCTGCCTGAGACTCTGCAACGCCCCCTGGGAAAAATATTTTGACTACTTCCGCTGACATTACTTCGCGCGAGAGAGACCTGGAGAAGTTTCTCTCTTCTTTTGAGGCTTTAGATATAATTTGGATATAGGCAATTAAGACATTTAGACATTTCAGTGATGTGTTTTACAATTCTTATTTATTTATCGCTATAAAGCTTTATGGTATCTGTGAAAACAGCAATCAGTCGGGTTAAGCAAAAGTTTCAGTTTTATTTTTAAAACGAGATGATGGGATAATCTTTCTACTGCCAAGGTTTCGAGCAGAGGAGTTAAATACACATTTCCTATGCTTCTTTTAATAGCCCAAACACGGCCCAGTGTGATGCGAGCCATTATTGTTCTTGAGACAGATTCACTAATTTATTATAGAAGTCTGAGGTGGCTTCTTCTTTGTAGCGTTCCTTTAGGTTGGTCTTCGGTTTTGGAAGGGTGAGATCTTACTTTACTTCCAGAAGGTCTCACTGTTTGAGAGCTTGAGTCTACTGCACAAAGTGGGGTTGGAAAAGCAAGTTGATCATGGACTCTCTCCATCCTGGACCATCTCACCTCCACTGTGTCCCATCGTTCTCACGATCTTTACAGTTGTATTTAACGTAGCCAATGGCAATGACGCTATTTTCTGGATTTGTAGATGACAACAGAATATACATTTTAAACGGCAGTAATGCCACCATGCTGTAGCATTCAGTGTTTTCATCTCTACCATACTTCGTACTTTCAAACTTTTTTATTTGACAGCCATTTAACATGTATTGAACATAAAGTACAAAGAATCGTGATAATATTGAATATCGTGATCTTATGCAGGGTACCATATCAAGCTGTACATTATAAGACCACCCACATTTGGGACAATAGAAGATGATCTATAGCATGTATTTCTCACCCCAGTTTTTACGACGGGGCTTACCCTGGTATTACAGTGGCCGTTTGATCGTTGATGTTAATGTTTGGGAGGAAAGAAGAGCCAAACGCAGATGACCGATCACCCTCATGAGCACAAAACTGTGTTTGTTTTGACTTTAGGACGGCCTGCAGGCAAGCTCTTTGAAGGAAGCTTGTCACAGGAATGAGCATGTGACTATGTCAATAATGAACAAAAAGGTTTTCTGCAGGCCTGTGATTAGCTACAAGGCAGAGGACAAACTGATAGCTAGTGAAGGCTGAGCAGCAGGCACTACACACACACACACACACACAAAAAAATATTTATGCAAATATACTGACTGTGCGTTTGTAAATCTTCTGTAAAATTACTGATTTGACAAATTTAATACTAAATATATTTGTCAGTTTAGCAAATAAAAAAAATTTAAGTGCTCTGGTTCTCACAAAGGAGTAAGCCAACATTTCTCTGCAATAAAACATTTCACACCTCCGTAATAAAAAATAAAAATAAACAGTGCAGAAAACTAAAGTTTAAATAATTCACGAAGACATCAAGTGTAATGACTGTCAGTGCAACAGCAGTTCTAGTCAGTCAAGTAATTAAAGTTATATTTTAAGAGGCAATTACAGAAGTTGGTGGCATTTTAATGGGATAACTTTATATGTAATCAGCAATATCTTTATGGCACTGCAAGAGGAGTGCTGGAGGTAATGGCCACCCTGTCTCCAGCACTACATTCCTCATGAGGCCATACACTGACTCACCCAAACAATTAACCTCTTATTGGTCGGGTGATATTTAAAAGCCAGGAAGTGGAGGGCTTCCTTGAGAAGGAAAGGAAGAATGCCATGTGTCCTGACAAGCGGTTTTGTGTCCTTATATTTATTAACATAGATCTAATTTTTCGACTGCTGCCTGTATGTTTATGTCCTGCCCTAATCAAGCCCTTTTAGTGGTCAACCCCCCCCCTTTTTGGTGGTCAAATCTCCAAGGGAAGCTGGGTTTTACACTCACATTGGAATGCAAATAGGCTTCAAATCATAAATGTCCTCCTTAACTATCCATGCATTATGAAACTGCACCTTTGCGTTTCCACCAAAGTTGAGAACGGTCAGCCTAAATCAAATCTGCAACCATTCGACAACCCCAACATCCAACACCCCTGTGAAGGTGCGAGTCACAATTCAGTCTTGATCTTGTGCATCAAATCTTTCTGGTCAATCATCTCCATCTGTCGGTTCCAGCGGTGATAGGCCAGAAGTGCAATGTTCTTGGCTGCCACAGAGCTCATCTCCATGGCGCTGCCTGCCCACTCAATACCATTGAGATAGTATAGACTATCGTGCAGTATCACCGGCGGCAGTCCTTGGGTGCTGCCGTAGTGCGGATAGGCCTGCCAGTCCGTCACCTGTACAGAGTAGTAGGACTTGAAGAGCATCTTCAGCTCCTGCTTGCTCAGGGGCTGCGGGGAAAAGACCTTATAAACGCCGGCTTCCTGCGGCTGCTTGCGGCGGAAGCCGGTGCTGATATTGACTGGACAGACGCTGGCAGCGCTGTTGAAGAAAAGGCCAGGGGTGTCTGTGGTCAGCACGCTGGCAAATGGGAAGAGCCGGGGATCCGGGAAGCCAAAGTAGGAGCAGTTCAGGTAGCCGTGGACTATGGATGCAACCGTGTGGTGGTAAGAGCCGGCGACTTCAGGCAGTTGAGGCTCAAAGTCCTGGAAGGAGATCCCTGACCCAACCCCAGCCTGTAGGGGCGTGGCTATCACCACAATATCATATATATCAGATCCATTATCCGTTCCAGAGGTGTAGTTCAGCTGGTACTGGCTGGATTCCCCTACCACAAAATAAGCATGAAGTCAGATGTACAATACGCTAAGTGCATGCAGTGCCTCCCTATTTGCAGAGTACATCAAACCAGCAAGATCCAGATGATAGGGCTGCACTTTAGTGAGGGAACATGAGTCTTAAACGTCTCAGAAAAGCTCCTAAGAAGCCCATAAAAGGCAGTTCTTCCAGTGTAACCATGTCAGGACTGGGAGAATCGTAGGACGCAGCCACCTGCTGGCAACTCCCAGTCAAGAGAGGTTAGGAGATCTCTTAAATACCTCACAAGCAGGAGTGCTCTTTAGAACTTTGATGCATCACTTTTATTCTTAATGTATACGATCCTCTATCCTCTGTTCAGTTGGCCTTGACTTTTCGATCAGGTTGCACAGTCAGCTCTTTCATTATAATGCACAGAATCTAAACTTTACATATAATATGCTACAATGTAGTCATTAGGTTTCCTTACCTACTGTGTGAGGGGAAATGGCCGAAACCTGGGCCTGAATGAGGTTGGCCTTAGCCAGTTTCAGCAGCCCGGAACAAACCAGCTTGTTACCTCCTTCCACTGCCCACAGATTAGCCTGTGCACCAGCCAATGACACTGCACCTGTCACAAACATACAAATATATTTGTATGAAAACCAATTCGATGAAATGACTGACAAAATTTTTTCCCCCCCTGTCTCAATAATGATAAGTGTTGTCAAAGGAGGAACTTTTCTTCTCAGCATCCTGATTGGCCCGAGCACAGGCTGAGCCCCTGGTGCTGGAGTTTGCTGATTATGAACTGATTATGACCCAGTTAATGGCAAACACAATGGCCTGTTTGGGATGGGGGTTAGACCGGTGGGGGCTTCTCTCAGCTTGTTGCTAATGAGCGTCTCCCACCGGCGGCTTGCTGGGTGCTTGCAGTACCGTCGAGAGGGACATGCCTCTCCTCCAATCGGCGCTGAACCTCTCACGCGGGCTGCAAAAGGCTGGCTTGAAGGCGACTAGAATCGGAAGCTCCAGGTCGTACTCCTTCACCCTGGTGGTGGGTGTCATAGTAACGACCGGCGATGCATTGGCACAATTAGCCATTCCAAATTGGAGACTCAAGAATAATTTTTCTAATTTTCAATATTAATAAAGACATTTGAATGTGCTTAAATTTCCTTCGGGGACCAAACCTACCCACAAAGGCAGGGATGCTGATGTTCTGGCCGTAGTTCACCCTCATAATGGGTGCAATGACCTCGTCAATGAAGCGCTGCGAGACGCCCAGCTCCAGCAGTGACTCGGACAGAGAGCGACGGGTCATGTTGATGAACCCCGAGCCACCTAGTGAGTGCAACAGCTCCTCCACCGAAGTGAAGGCGTACCCATGGGCCTGGTACTTGTAGATCCTGAATACAGAGCCAGAGATGGTTTTCGGAGCAAGGAGAAACGCGGTGCTGATTGGTTTCTCAGTTTAATGCATTTATATCCGTCAAAGAAATGAACACGGCAACACAGGATAGCAGAAAAGAAATAGGGACAGTGAAAGAAAGAGAAACAGCATGGCTATACCAGACAAAACTTAAACAGACTCCCGGAGTAACCCCCCCCCCCCCCCAACAACAACCATCCTCTAATGCCAAAGCCAAATGATCTCCCTGCACCACGAATTTCACCTCTATGTCCAGTTTGCCCATCTTTTACTCGGTGTTCCTTCATCCCACCATCCTTGTTATGATGCCAAGACTTTAGGGACAACCGTGCACCTGAGCCGCTCGGTCTCCGCCTCGACCCTAAAAGCTCTTCACTTCACGCCACCTTGTCCACCCAAGTCACGCTTCCACTCTCACGCCTTGAGCCCGACGTCTGTCGTCTTTCCTGGCAGCTCCTCCACCCACCTCATGAACTTCTCCATGATCTCCTCCACCCACATCTGCAGACGGATGAAGCTGATGCCGTAGCGCCACCACAGACGGAATAGATCCAGGAGGTACCAGTCGGTCTCCTCCAGTATGAACTCCTCGCCGTTAAAAACCGCCGTCTTTCCCGCGACACTCCGTCGATACTTGAGACCTGCAAATAACAGGGGTTTATATAAAAAAGTTATTAACAGGGTTGCAATGGGTTAAAGTTAATACTTTCCTTAATTCAATAAGACTGTATTTATTTAGAAAAATAAATGTATATATATATATATATATATACACACACACACACAAGCACCCTAGTTTTTTTTTTTTACATAAATTTAGTCTTTGATATTTCTGTTTTGTCTGCTGCACTAGTGTGGAAGTAGAGAAACTCTAATTTTAGATTTCCAAACTTTTTTTCCCAAAAGAAGAACAAGGAGTTCTGCAACAGATGGTTTTGCCTCCATAGAGCCCTGATCTCAACATCATTGAGGCTGTCTGGGATTACCTGGACAGACAGAAGCAAGTGAAACAAAGTCTGTAAAAGAACTGTGGAAAGTTCTACAAGACGCTCTCCAAGATCTACCTGCCGATTGTCTTATAAAACTACACGACAGTTTACCTAAGAGAACTGAAGCAGTATTTAAGCCAAAGGATGGTCACACCAAATATTTAATTTATTTTTTGGTGGTTGGCGGGTATTTTAAAAAAAATAATGTTTTTTCTGTTTACTGCCCATGAAACTTTTTATTTTATGTTTATAAACTTTTCATTTCATAATTTTTTTAAGTAACTTCACTTTGCAGAATTTTTTCTCTCTCAAGTGCCTAAGACTTTTGCACAGTACTGTATACATACAAGTAATATTTAGTTCGCGTGCTACCTTTGTTTTATCGGATAATACTAAAGTACATTATATTGACATATTTTTAATACGACTACACGTAATGAATAATAAACGAAGACCCACCCAACTGTTTAACAAAGTCTTGCATGTGCAAATTCAGGGAGTGTATGATGGAGCCCCCTGACTCGTAGTCCTGAAGGTTGACGGTGACCGTAGCAAGCCGGCCCCCGACCGTGCCCTTTTCAAACACATCAATGCCGACCTCTGGTCCGAAGTGCTGTCGTAAGAAATGGGCAGTCGCTGTTCCGCCTATTCCGGCTCCGATGATCGCTGCGAACGATAATGATTGGATGGCCGGTGTTTTCAATGCAACATAAACAGTTTCCGTAGTTTTAGATTATATTTATAGTTAGAACTGTCACAGTTGCAGAGCCATCAACTGTCACCGCTATTTTCAGGTCAGCTGGGCTGGTAACTAGCAACCGCTCTGGTATTATACAAGCAACCTAACAAACCACATAGAACATGTAACCCGTGTTGCTCTGATTTGAATTAACTTATTTGATATAGCAAACATTAGCTAATCTCAAGTAAATATATGACCGCGACATGACAAGCGAGACAAAGAACCATATCGGCGGATGACAAAACCCAAACTAAAAACGCAGAACTGCAAAGCTAGCTTAATACCTATTTTAGAGGGCGGAGCCCCATCTAGTTGTGCAGAGTTTGAATCCCCAAGCACGTGCAGAACGGAGGCCAGCGTAAGAAAACATCTCAAAGACGAACACAGTATCATGATGAATGAACACTCTAACGGTCTAGAGAGATTGGAAGCACATAGCTAGCCAGTAGGCTACTAGGGGGTGGTCATTAGAGTGTTCTCAGCAACGGAACTGCCTGACGTTTTGGGCAATCGCCTCCACCAATAAAATTCATAGAAAAGATCCATTTCCGGGAGGGTCTGTGTGACATCGGACACTGTCCCGACTCTGCAGGTACGGCCGGAGACCAACAATAAGTATAGGTTTAGTAAAGGAAATTATTTATTACTGACTCTGTGACCGCAATGTTAAGCTCGGTTACCTTTTTCTTATTACATATCTTCACCCTTTCGCAAATACTTCTGGGAATCTAAAGCTATTTTGAATTTTTTAGGATATGTTTTTATTTAAGGACTACAAAAACACACACACACAC
>JAOYSI010005551.1:1940-13462 GCA_025775065.1 Hiodon alosoides
AACTGCCTAACGGAGGAGAGGAGCTGTCGAGTGCAGAAACTGCCTAACGGAGGAGAGGAGCTGTCGAGTGCAGAAACTGCCTAACGGAGGAGAGGAGCTGTCGAGTGCAGAAACCGCCTAACGGAGGAGAGGAGCTGTCGAGGCAGAAACTGCCTAACGGAGGAGAGGAGCTGTCGAGTGCAGAAACTGCCTAACGGAGGAGGGGAGCTGTCCAGTGCTGATCCTGCCTAACGGAGGAGAGGAGCTGTCCAGTGCTGATCCTGCCTAACGGAGGAGAGGAGCTGTCGAGCGCTGATCCTGTTGGGGTTACTTCACAGCCGTCAGCACTCTGCTCATCACCCACCTGTCTTCACTCAGCTGATTAAGGAGGTTGCAAAAAAAGGCCGCTGAATACATCTCCTTAATGGTCTTTGGGATTTTCTATATAGGGGAGACATTGATTACCTCAGCAGACTGGATACTGACCATTGAGCATCACGTGGGCTTGCCTTTTGTGACTACCTCTGTGTCTGTGTTATTTGCTTTCTTCGCCAGCGTCTACAGATTCAACCTGCCGCATCAAGAGGATGCAACTTCATATAAAGGTGTAAAATACATTTGTTTTTAGGGTCACCATACATTGGTATTTTATATTTCACTCACTTGTAATGGCTTGGTAATTTTTATTCTTTTTACAGATGGTTTGTTGGCATCAATCTGGAACCTGCATGAAAGACCATTCCTGGAAACCTCTTCAGCAAAAAATCTGGAAAATCTGTCAAATAATGAGAAATACTGTGAATAAATAAGTACCCTCTCTTCTTAGAAAAATCTAAAAAAATGTGTAGACTAAGTAGATATATAGATTGCCAACCCTGGTTTTCACAGGTCCCAGAGTGTGCTGCTTCAAAGTTAGGTTTGGTTCAGTAGATGGTATTCCCGGTAGCTCACGGTTTGAGGCTTATTTCATTCTAGCCTCCCCGGCATTTTACCATTGTTGAATGGCGCACGAGGAAGACAAACACCCCCAGAACAACCCTCAGAAGTCACATGTGCTGCTCCCAGTCATTACTAAGAATAACATCATCTTCAGTGTAGGCAGCAGCACACGCACAATGTGGTCACAGCGGCCTATCCTTCGGAAGGTAGCAGGTGCGCCACATAGACCAAACGGAAAAGTGACAAACTGGTGAAAACCGATCCGAGTCATTTTCTCTTTAGACATCAGCAACCGGGGGAATCTGCCAATAGCCCAGTCAAATCCAACGTCATTAAAAAACCGAGCAGCGCAGAGCTGATACAACAGCCCATCCACCAGAGATTGGCATCAAACTTCTATACTACTTTAACCTTCCTTAAATCAACACAGAATCACTCCAAGCAATCCGGACTGTACCAATTGCTGTACGATTCCTCAAATTTTTTTTACGTTTCTACCCGTTGCAGTTTTCTTGCGCTAAGCAAAGCAATACGGCTGGGTCTGAACCACCGTACCCGGCGGGTAATGTATTTATATTGTGTTCAAACAGGGTTGTACCACCCAGCAGGGGAGAACGTATCTGCAAACTCACGTACCAGCTGGTTCACCACTGCAACTTTTACATAATTCCATAATGAGATGTAAAGATACATTTGCATAGTGCCCCCCCCAAAGAAATGTGAGCGCTCTTCACTGATTCTCAAATTTGAGGGAGAACCCTCAGAAATGTGCAAGAGAAACCCAAAGTAAACATTTCTTATAATATTTTTATTAAAATTTAGACTTATAAGAAGTCAACATATTTCAATACACTTGACAATTATTGCTTGAAGTGCATTGGTACATACCACCAACCCAAATGGATTGATTCTGAAATGAACATAAATAAAAAAAGTTTTTTTTGTTTTTCTTTTTTTCTTAATTGCAATAACGAAGAAAAAAGTGCATCCAGAAGAATTAAGAATATCCAAATATCAGGAAGGATGGGTGGGCCTTTGGTACCCAGAGACAATCTTTCAGACAGTGCTGGAGACATTAGATTACACGGTTACTTTTCTTTAGAAGCAAACTGAATTGTGATATCATCATCCTAAAGTGCTAACTAAAGAAAACAAATCTTGAAATAAATACGGATAGATGTTTTATCTAAATGAGGACCGTCCACTGCCAATCAAGACGCATTCCAGAGTATCCAAGTCTCGGCAGAGCGAGGCGCTCCGTAAATCCAAAGATTTTCCTAAATCCAGAAACACCTGAAAGTGAACCGAGTTCGGAAGGTGCATTTCCCACCAGGTGATTCTGTCCAACCCGTCTGACGTTCCCGGGGCACAATCCAGTCCATGACCACGTTCATAGAGTCCGGCGTTATTGTGCCAGGTTTCATTGGACCAGAGCAACGTTTGAATTGGTGAGCATCTCAACCCCATCACCAGCGATGGATTTAAGTGCACTGTGTAAGGTTCCCTCACATTCACTTTATACAACGCTATAATACAGAAATTACTCATTTTTTGTTTAAAAAGACATACTTTTCCCAAGTCTACCATCATTTTCAGTTCATTGCAATTTGTTTTAATGGCTCGAATATATAAGTAGGCTTGGTTGATCCTCTGAGCCCATCCCTGATCTTCCCTGGTTGAATTTGCAGGCTTCTCATGAAATCAATATCACTCAGTAATGCTCTGAGATAATTACGACAGTAGTTTGGACAAGCAGAGGATGTGCGCATGTTATTATACAATTCTTTGGCTACAAAATTAATATAATTGGCTATTGAGACAACAATGTTTATAATCATTCATGTAGTACAAACATATTTTGTAGTCTGTTAACAAGAACTGCTTTAAAGCACTGAAATTCCCCAAGCCTACTTATAAGTATACAGCTCATGTTGTGCACTATCAGACTTAACTTTTTACACTTTCCAAACGCTTGACAAGAATCCGTGCAGCTCTGTAAAATATTGATGAGATTTAACTTTAAGTCATTGCAATGACAACAAGGGTAATGATAAATTCTCAATTCTCTTCTTGCCATGTAACAGCACCACCTACAGTCATTGCGTGGAATCACGTTTAGCAAACTGTACATAAAAGGGATAATAAAGCTTGTCCTTCTGTTAGATAGATACATTTTTTTTAAAAATCAAGAAATTATTTACAGGGCAGGTGGAGGGGAAAAAAAAAAAAAAAAGAGTATAAGACAGGAGCGTCAGCTAAAAAATAGAAACGGCGTATTAAAAAAATGCTTTATGGCCAGAGTGAAAAAAAGCAAGCTCTTTCCCCAACCTGGTAACCGCATGCAGATCACCCAATCGTACGAAGAGATTAGCTGCGTCTCTCCTTAGTGCAAAATGACTCGCTGGCAAGACAGACTTGAGATCCCCGTGAACACAGTCAGTCCAGCTTTAGTCTTTGGGAGGACAGGTCTGACGGGGCATCTCCTACAGAGGCATAGAGTTGCACCGTCGCAGTCGGAGAGAGAAGCACGGGCAGGGGTGACAGAGGAGAGACATCACCCAGGATCTCCCATTTGTCCCATGAGTCTGTTTCTGTTGGGAGTGAAAAGTGATACCCTCTCCTGAGGTGTAGCGCCTCCACATGGCTGCAGACAGAGATGCGGTGGGGGGGGGGGGGTAGAGCTCCAAGCAAAGTCTGGGGGATACGATAAGCTAGGCAAAGTCTCTCGCAGCATACACTTAATGTGTGTAATCCTGACTGGCTCAAAACGTGTCAAACGGGAGAGGTTGAGCCGTCGGGATTCAAACGCATGGAGTTTGGAGTCGAGCTGGGCGTGATTTAGACGCTGGGCGGCTGAGTGTGACGCCCCGTGGAGGAGGAGCTGTAGGTGCGGGAACGTTGTCTCAGGGCCAACCTGCAGGGAACCTCCAGCTCCTGGAAGAGGGGCGTTTCAGTGATCTCGGCCGCCTCAGGGCGCTGACTGGGGCTGTAGGACAGCATACTGCGTACCATCCCCAGCTGAGGCACAGACAGACAACACAGCACAGACAGACAGACAGTGAGCTTGGAAAACCACTACACATAATATGTAACTTTTGAAGAAAAATTCACTCTGGATGAAACCCTATTCTTCTGGCATTTTCTGAGCCAGCAGAGAGCAGCAGAGCTCTGCGACTCACCTCCTGAACGTTGTTCTGAGAGAAGAGGGTGGGAAACTTCATGACCCTTACTTTAGTCAGAGTCTGGAAGAGTAAAAGCAGCGGTCAACCCACCACGCTAGCAACGATCATGATTCACATAAAAACAACACTGCAAAACAAAAGTTGCCATCAGTCCACAATGCATTCTTAAAACAGAAAATATAAGAAATCAACCAATTCAGCCTCATTTCCTTCCCAAGCCGGGTCAGAGAGTGGTCTTACCTGCACTCTCTCCATCTGTGTCTGAAAGGGACACAAAAGCTCAAACAGGATCAGGCCCAATGAGTAGATGTCCACCTTGTGGGAATACGAGTTCCCAGACAGCTGGAGGAAGGAGGAAGAAAACAACCCTTTTAGTTGGTTAATTATTCAAATGCGAATCTTGCATTTCTTCACATGTGCAGAAATATCTATGCCTTACGGACTTTGTGGAAGAGACAGATTAGACACAGTAGCGCAGTGTGCACGACATTACTGTACATCATTTCCTGCTATCCTAAATAAAAACAAACAAATGTTTTCTTATTTTCAGTCTGTTTATTCAAGGCAGCTCTAGCCAGAGGCAAGATCCACAGATCTACAGGTATGGGCCTCACGGTCTCACATAGCAGAATCTATGGCAGGTAGAATAACACCATTTTAACTATAATATTACAGAGTTTAAATGCAGAGTCCATTTACTCTTAATTGTCTCTCGCTTACATTTTGAGTAGACACGTAATTCAAACCTGTAGTGGCTGTCACCAGTTAATCGTTTACCAGTTCAGGGCTAACCTGTTCAGGGCTCATGTAAAGCTCTGTCCCGACTTGGCCCGTGTGGCGGACGGGGGTCGTCACTGGCACGCTGTTTTCCTCTTCCTCCTCCTGGTCCATAGCGGTTACCAGGCCGAAGTCTCCTACCTTCACCACGTCGTCCAGGGTGAAGAAGATGTTGGAGGGCTGCAGAAGAAAAGGTCCACACATATTAATAGTCTGTGGCGGTTGTAAACCTTCACACAAGTCAACAGCATACGAGCGAGGACATCTTCCGCAGTGACCCTGCACAGTTTCATGCAACGCAAGGTGGAGACCAGCGTAGTGGTTATGAAAAGCGCGTACTGACTGACACAGGCGGACAGAACCTGTTGGATGTTTTGTAGCCGTGTCACTGCTCTGCTCACCTTGAGATCGCGGTGCATGAGGCCCTTGCTGTGTAGGAAGTCAACAGCCTCAGCGATCTGCAGGAAGATGCCCAGACACTCTCCGTGGTCGCGCTGCTCCGGCAAGCAGCGCCGGGACATCCAGTCTTTCAGGTTCTCCTTGCGACACAGCTGCATCTGGATATACAGGTAGACCTTGGAAGAGGCCAGGGGGCGGGGCTGTACAGGGGGCGGGGACAGGGGCGGGGGCGGGTCTGTGGCAGGACCGTGGCTGCTGGGCTCAAACACAATGTCAAAGGAGGAGGAGGTTTGGTCGCAGGAGCCCTGGGCCGGGCAGAGTTCAAAAGAGTGAGGGGAGTCTGAGACCTCCTCAGGCTCGGCTTGGCTGATGCTCTCCATCGGGAAGCTCTCCTTGCCCCCAGGAGACTCCGTAAGGGACGGGTGGCTGTGAGTGTAGGAAAACGGGCCTGTTGTCCCAGCTCTGTCCCCCACCATCCCCTCCGCAGACGAGATGTCCGTGGACTCATGCTTGGAGATTGGGACCTTGACTGACAGCGCCTCCATCTGATCAGGGGAACTAAGAGCCCAGTCCGTTGCGCTGAAAGAATCGCAGAGGGAGATTGTCAAGGGCAGCACTGTGGAACATCTCACGTCCTCCACAGCCCACAAACTATGAAATATGAACCAACAGTCAAGAAGTTTTTATCTTTGTATAAAGGAGCACCATGCATTGTATTCCATCTCAGCTGGTATACAGGAAAAACAAAACGTCAAGACGTGCTTTTGTATTGACTATATACCAGTACAGTCGGAAAACATGGAACCGTTTGAAGGCTTGGTTGTTTTTAACCCTCTTAAGTTGGAATGTTCTAACAGCGAAAGAAAGACCAGTCTAAGACCTCATGGTTACCGTTTCTATGCTATGCTAAGAGCTACCTGGTCTCCTTCAGGCAACGCTGGTCCATTTCTTCTTGCCAGCCTGCAGGCGGGCTTTCCTGCCAGGCGTTGAAGTAGCGGATAATGCCCGGGTGTTCCAGCTTGGCCAGGGCCTTCACCTCCCGCATCACCTTCTCCCGCGCCAGCTCGCTGCAGGGCAGAACATGCTCAGAACTCTACACCCAGCCAAACGAACCGCCAACGGGAGTCAGAAACGGGACCTCCCGTTTCAGCTCGCTGCAGGGCAGAACATGCTCAGAACAAACCGCCAACAGGAGTCAGAAACGGGACCCACACTACACCCACCCGTCACGTCGCACTTGAAATGTGAAACACACAGCCTAGAAGTGGGCATGGTGCCTGTGTAAACCTCGACCAATCAGCTGGCTAAATGGGGGCATTAAATAACTGACAACGGATACGTAGTGCTCAGGCCAGTACAGAATTACGCAGTTGTTTTGACAGGATTGTCTACAGACTAATTGCTCCTGTGAAGTACATTTCACCACCAGTACCGACGGTGCCACAGAGTTGGCACTCTCCTGTGTATGTTGGCCTGGGTTACCTGTTAGGCAAGCGGATCCTCTTGATGGCGTAGTTGCAGTCATCCACTTTGTTGCGGGCTTCGAACACCACACCAAAACCACCCCGGCCTAGACACTGGATGGGCTCAAAGTCCGTGAGGTACCTGATGGGGAAATGGAGCCCACGGTAAGCAAAGACACCGGGCACAGATTCTCCTCAACGTGGGCGACCCGGGAAGTGGTATTAAACAAGACACCGGGCACGGATTCTCCTCAACGTGGGCGACCCGGGAAGTGGTATTAAACAAGACACTGAACACAGATTCTCCTCTGAGAAAGGCACAGTCGAAGTCAGATGAGTAGCAGGGGAAGCCAAGGGAAGGTTGGTCATCGAAGGAGGGGCAAATTACTCTACTCTCCCATTTTTTTTCCAAGATGTTCTACACCCATCTCAAAATCAGTATTAATTCAGTATTAACACCGTGGATGAATGCAGATGTTTGCTAAAGAAATTAGCAGAGAGTGATTCAGTCCTAACAAACAGAAATACAGAACAGGAAGTAATAAGGACTTAATTGTACAGTTATAAACTTGAATTTAGTATCTAAGCTAAAACAATGGCGTAAGGTAGCAGTTCAGGTGCGGCAGTATGTTTCTACCTGGAAACGTAATTAAAGCTGCGGTTCTCCGTCACCGTCTCCTCCTTGGACTCCTCCATCGCCAGCTCAAACTTGCTCTCCGTCTGGCACTGCGTCTCCGACTCTTTGCGTTGCTGTGGAAACCAACGTGAGAGACCAGAGATGAGGGCAAGCGCTCTTAGGGCATCAGAAATAGAGCGCGTAACGACGGCAGCAGAGAGAGAGCGCGTCACGACGTAACGACGGCAGCAGAGAGAGAGAGCGCGCGTCACGACGTAACGACGGCAGCAGAGAGAGCGCGTCACGACGTAACGACGGCAGCAGAGAGAGCGCGTCACGACGTAACGACGGCAGCAGAGAGAGAGAGCGCGTCACGACGTAACGACGGCAGCAGAGAGAGAGAGCGCGTAACGACGGCGGCAGCAGAGAGAGAGCGCGTAACGACGTAACGACGGCGGCAGAGAGAGAGAGCGCGTAACGACGGCGGCAGAGAGAGAGAGCGCGTAACGACGGCGGCAGCAGAGAGAGAGAGCACGTAACGACGGCAGCAGAGAGAGAGAGCGCGTCACGACGGCAGCAGAGAGAGAGAGCGCGTAACGACGTAACGACGGCAACAGAGAGAGAGAGCGCGGAGAGCGCGTAACGACGTAACGACGGCAGCAGAGAGAGAGAGCGCGTAACGACGTAACGACGGCGGCAGCGAGAGAGAGCGCGGAGAGCGCGTAACGACGTAACGACGGCAGCAGAGAGAGAGAGCGCATAACGACGGCAGCAGAGAGAGAGAGCGCGTAACGACTTGAAGCGTAGATCTAAAACGGTTAAATAGCAGGGACCAACATCTGTCTGGACCCGGGTGGGATACCAGGAAACTGTTAGACTCCCGAGCCCAGATACAGTCCAGATGAAAATGAATGACCCTAGTCCAGTTCAGAGTTAGCTGAATGAGCCCGCTCCACTAAAGTCAGATCAGTGACCCCGGTCCGGATCAGTTTTTGTAGCATGAGGAGCTTTGTGAGTGAGACAGAGACGACTGACGGAGAAGTGTGAAGCTCGGACTCTTACCCGGACGTGTGTGGCGGATGGGTGGAAGAACTTCCGCACGATGTAAGTGGTGGCGGCGATACAGAAGACGATGGTGCCGAGAATCTCCTTCCACCAGGGCAGCAACAACACAGGATCTTTCCTGCGAGTTTCACCCCCGGCACCCAGGCCCTGTAGCAGGCTGACGGCCGTCTCGCGCCGTCCCCGATATCGCTTACTGTACGGGAAGTAGTACCCGTTATCTACACCAGGAGACAGGGAGAGAGTCAGGACAGTTAGTACTGTCAACAAAAACATTTTAAACATTCTTTATTGTATTCAGTTAACGTAAAAAAAAATCTATTTAGTTTAGATGCAATAAATTATGTTATCTGAAACTATTTATCCATTCAAAACAATATAAACGTACTACAGCTGTGTTTTAATCTTCGATAGGGCATCATGATTGGCTCTGTCGGTAAAGGTGTTCGCCAGACCAATCAGAACACAGTGGGTTTAAATCCAGTTTATGTCAATCCCGCCGGTTGTGATCGGACACGGTCCAATCAGAACACAGTGGTGGTGCACAATTGGCAGACACGCCAGTGGGGTGGTTTTAAATCGGCAGGGCTTCTCTCACTTTTATTTTTCATTTCAAAACTAGATGTACATTTTAAACACTCAGAATTTTCACTGCGCAAATATGGAAACGGACCTAGCCCCTCACATAACTGCAATACGAAAAATGGCAAACATGGATTTTTGTACATTTGTAACTTTGTTGTAATGATGTTTTTTATCGTGTTATAGATCATCTCTATGGCGCAGTACTGAGATTCCAGCCCCTAGCTTAGCATGACGCTAGTTTTACACAATGTGGTCCTTTGCTACATCGTACAGCATCTTACATGCAAACCGCTCGTTTAAGATACAGAAGCAGTGGGACAATGTTAGATCTAGTTATGTGTGATCTAGTTATGTGTTTCTTTAAACAGTTTCCATCCATTTGGTTGAATGTCTTGATTTACATTCGTTTGTTCCCCAAAGTATCTCTTCCTGTTTGGACAATTTTACTGTAGATTCAGACGTCTTTAAAGTTGTACTTTTAATATCAGTTTAGTTTGTTGACTGGCCTGGAGGGCATATTTACAAACTCGGTATATAAAGGCAGACACAGACACAGACAGACACACACCGTAGGGGTACTGCAGAACTGACAGGGCCCCATTGCTGTACTCCTCATGTGAGAACTTGTCATTGTTCAGACACTTATCAAATTCTTCCGAGCCAACCAGGACAGGGGTTCGGGATGGAGAGTCTGCAAAGAGACGCAGAAACACAGGCAAATTAACTCTTAAGGTTAGTATGGGATATGGGATATCTATGAATCATACTGTAGTATGAGCCGTTTCATTTAACAGCATTGAGACTGAATAAGGTTATTTTCAAACATGATACGGTAAACACAGACAGTTCACGCGTTTGGTCACCGTCATTCCGTCCCACACCAAAATGTTTGCAAAGAAAAAGGGTGTGGAGACAAAACAGTGATTCTGAACTCACGAATCAGAGGTTTCCATTTGACAGTGGGCAGGGAGATGACCCCTCCTTCTGATGAGTGGCTGTCCAGGGCCTGGGACCTGGTGGAGAACTTCTCAGAGATTCGCACCGAGGACTGCAGATAGAGCTGTCCCTGGAACATACCTGGGAAACGGACGTACAAAAGCTGAAGATCCCTCACACACACGCAGCGGTCCAGACAGAAGACGACTCTTCTTTCTCCTTTCTTTTCTGCTGTTCCTCAGATCAAACAATCAATACATGTGATTCCTTTTCATATGACTCTGGAATAACATCAGCTGACTAATCTACTTTTTCGGAATGAGCCATTTCATTAAATTTTTTTTATTGATTGGTTTGTCGTCTTGATCATCATTCATTGATTCAAGCATTCTGCTAAGTCCTTAACTTTGAGCATGTTTAAGTGTCTAATGATTAAGCAGGATAATGGTCATATGGCAGAAAATGAACCCGTCAACCACCTAAACGGGTAATGATATTTTTCATTTCAAGAATGTTGTATTTGTTTTTGTCTCGATGCGAAATTTCAGTCACCCGTCCACGCACACAAACACGCGCATGTGCACGCTACGCACACAAACACGCGCACGTGCACGCTACGCACACGAACACGCGCACGTGCACGCTACGCACACGAACACGCGCACGCTACGCACACAAACACGCGCACGTGCACGCTACGCACACAAACACGCGCACGTGCACGCTAAGCACACAAACACGCGCACGCTACGCACACAAACACGCGCACGCTACGCACACAAACACGCGCACGCTACGCACACAAACACACGCACGCTACGCACACCTTTTGTTCACTCCCCACCTTCTACAGGACTTAGAAACACAGATTTAATAATGTCTAAAAACCAAACACCTTTTATAATGTATGCCAAACCTCCCAGGTAATGCTACCGTGTGTTTTAATTCACTGACTCGAGGACTTTTTCCACCTCAGAAGAGGCACAAAAAGTTAAAATTTCTAAGGCTTCAGTCAAACCCAACTGACACGTAATCCCCAATGGGCTGAGGAGGAATCTGCAGTTCCTTTACGAATAAAAATAACCATGGAAAACAGAATATGGGCACAGCCTTTGTAGGCAACCAAGTTCAGTCTGGATAACAAAGAGCAGACAGATGACGCAAGTGGGTTTTTACCCAGGTAGACGCTGGATTCTGCAGCCCCGCGAGCTTCCTCCACAATTTCGTCTTCTTCTTCTGGCATGGATCCTGGATGCGAGGTGTAGGATGTGTCATCGAACAAGCTAATGGCCGTCACTTTCCCACCCTGCACGAGCCAGGCTGAGGCGATCGGCGTGCAAAACTGGGAAGACATTAATGACATCATCACTCGGAGCTCCAGAGGTTACGTCATAGTAAAGAAAGCTAATAATTAACATAACGCCTGAAGTGTTTTCATTTCTATACATTTCTAGCATAATCATCAATCAGAAAATGTTTTGCAATGTTCGAGATGTAGAGCACTGTAGAGTCTGCAGTGTTAGAGATGTAGAGCACTGTAGAGTCTGCAGTGTCAGAGACAGAGCACTGTAGAGTCTGCAGTGT
>JAOYSI010005552.1:0-13460 GCA_025775065.1 Hiodon alosoides
TTTTGTGTATTGTTTTTTTTCAACTCCCCCCCCCCCCCCACAAACAAAAATGCTGTAATTATTAATATGTTTAACTATATATGCATCATGCTTACATTCACATGTTTTTAATTAATCTTAACAGGCCTTAAAATATCAAAGGAATTCCCTATCGATGGGTAGCTCATTGCTGGTAAGACAGTGACTTTCTCATGAACAAATTTGTTTAGAAGGTGTTTTGTTTAACGCTGCCAATATCATCAGTATGCATGATGCGTTTTTGTATTGTTGAAACTAATCCTCGCAATGTTAAACCACATTAACGTCACAGCTTAATTAGAGTTTTTTCCTCCTCAGTTCTCCCTCTTATGATGTGAACTGAGTTGGAACAATCTGTCACTAATTCATAGGCTAAAATGCGCCGTAATCCATGAGAATTAAAGAAGTTTTTTTTTTTTGGGAATCGATGTCTTAAACAGTTAACTGTGAGGAAAGTAGGGATATATTTAGTCAGATTTAGCATCACTTGAACATTTCCTTCCCTAGCATTCAATTTTTTACATTCTTTGTTTCGGTTATGGCAGGAGTTTGAGAAAAAATGTCAAAATAAAATATAACAGTGAAGAACGCCTTTCTCTGGTCTGTACCAAGCCAAAACAAACCACTCTCGTAATCCATTTAATGTTTCCATTTAGCTGTTTGTTTTAACAAATCAATGGAAATGTGATTATTAAGGGGCATTTTTACGAATTCCCTGATTTTGTCTCCAGGGTCTTTAACCCTCCAGCTTCTCAGTCAGAGACGCTGATGTGGAGATGGTGAACGCGGAAACGGCTGGCGGGGAGTTAGAGAGCATGCGATGCAACCCCTGTGAAGCCACCACTGAAACCAGTCAGTTAGCTGATACAGTCCCATAATATCATCCGGGCGGGTCTGTGTTCGGGTTCCGAGTACGAGAGCCTCTGTCCAAACATTTACTGTCAAGACCGCCGTTTGATGAACGACGTTCTACAAGATCACATCTCAATCCTGTCCTCCTCCGGTTAAATAAACAAACTTAACTTTTGTATGTTAAATACTTGTGAAAATGGCTGGGTGACCATCAGGAACTGTGTCTGTGTTTTTTTTTTTCTTCTTCAGATCTACTTGGCTCTGAAGCACTTAGAGGGATTAAAGCCATTACCACGATTTATATCAAACATCTACCATTAGGCAGGTCATAAGTCTTTTATTCTCTCCTAAGGAAAAGATCCCCATATAATCAAATTGAGGGTATTGCTATAGGCCACAAATCGTTATAGATGGAATAAATTTTAATACAGGGAAATCATTGCTTCATTAGAATAAGCAGGATCGACATCTGCCCAAAAAAGTTGTGGGTTTGCTTCTGGGATGAATGTTAGATGATGAGGAGGTCATCGGGGCGCAAGGCGGGTTGGTATGGGGGGTGAGGGGGTAGTGCTGGATGTTGATGGCTGATCTCTCAAGCTCACCATCACACATACCCAGAGGGTCAGAACCCTCCATCCCCCAGTCTTGATCACATGACAACTGGCTGCAATGAAAAAGCTTCGGACAGCAAAGAGGAAAAAAATAGGAAGAGGAAAGGAATCCGCTATCTGAAAAGAACCTGCTCATTAAAATTAAACCACTCATTAAAACTAATTGCCAATTTAAGAATACAATCTGTCGGCCCCGTTCCATTTCTCTGTCTCTTCCGAATGTATCCCCACGTCACGGCTGCATCGGTACTCCACCCTCACCCACACAGGCCACCGGCCAACCCCAAACAAGTATACCACACACCACCGGCCAACCCCAAACAGGTATACCACACATCACAGGCCAACCCCAAACAAGTATACCACACACCACAGGCCAACCCCAAACAGGTATACCACACACCACAGGCCAACCCCAAACAAGTATACCACACACCACAGGCCAACGCCAAACAAGTATACCACACACCACCGGCCAACCCCAAACAGGTATACCACACATCACAGGCCAACCCCAAACAAGTATACCACACACCACAGGCCAACCCCAAACAGGTATACCACACACCACAGGCCAACCCCAAACAAGTATACCACACACCACAGGCCAACGCCAAACAAGTATACCACACACCACAGGCCAACGCCAAACAAGTATACCACACACCACAGGCCAACCCCAAACAGGTATACCACACACCACAGGCCAACGTCAAACAAGTATACCACACACCACAGGCCAACCCCAAACAGGTATACCACACACCACAGGCCAACTCCACACTGGTATACCACACACCACAGGCCAACCCCAAACAGGTATACCACACACCACAGGCCAACCCCAAACAGGTATACCACACACCACAGGCCAACTCCACACTGGTATACCACACACCACAGGCCAACCCCAAACAGGTATACCACACACCACAGGCCAAACCCAAACAGGTAAACCACACACCACAGGCCAGCCACACTCAGAGAAACCAAACAGCACAAGTCAATCCCAATCAGGTAAACCATACATTTCAAGTCAGCCCCACACAGGTAAACCGCACACAGAGCCACCAGGAATCACTGGTCGATCAGACACAGGTAAACCAGGCATGACTGGATATTTCAATCAGACGCATAAATCGCACACCATGCGATTCATGTTGTATGGATGAACTGTGCCCAGACAGGTGACAAGTAGTCGATCGTCTGAGCCACGCGGCGCTTTTGTTCTTCAGTATGATGTATTTCTGTAATGGCTGTGTTCATAAGGTGCCTCTAGTACAGCCTTCCAGTGTCTAGTGGACCTTGGTGTGATACAGAAGTTGTACAGCGATGTGGCGGTGTACGCTGACTAAGGCCTGGTGTACCTGGGTTCACACTGACCAAGCTCCCACGGCCTCTCACAGGAACGAGTGAGCGTCAGGTTAATGAGCCTCAGGCCCCATTAACGCCTGTTTTTGGTCTTAATTACTTTATTCTGCATCAAGGTACAAAATTAATCAGGAACAGTCCAGTTTGCTCGGCGAGCTCACCTTCAGTGGATTCTCAAATTGGATAATAATTCACCCACACGGGCAAACATGACGCGCTGTAATTGGGGCTTGTAGATTTGACTTGTTACAATGATGTATTGATGCATGGAACCAGAATCATAACGCAAGCCTGATCATCTGCTGTACGAGTTTTGTCATTAAAAGCATGTGAAAAAGCAGGTTGATGCCTTCTCCGGGCTGGCATCCTGGGGGACGTCCTGGAACAATCCTCTAAGCTCCAGGTTATAAACTCTTCCTCAGCAGCAGGTAGGAGATGGTAGATAGTAAGAGCGTGTGTTGTAAAACTGATGTGACCTCCTCTCTCCGTCGCTCACTTCACATCTCTGCGTTGGGTGGCTATTGACAGGAGCAGACACAGCGGATATAGATGTGTCTCTCCCGGACCGTGACGCTCCTGGCCCGGTTTGCTGGCGGTACTGCCCGAGCGGCACGATCAGAGACCCAGCCAGCGCCTGAGTGGGGAAGCCACAGCAGCAGAGATTGTGATTAAAGGAGGATGATGTAGTGTCGGAGGCCACAAGACATTCCGCCAGGAGCCGCTACCACACCTGGCCTCTCTGGGCTGATTAATGAGCACCCTGACAGTAGCCTCTCAAAACAATTTAAGGATAAAATATCATGGTTTCCCTCACTTAATACATGACACATCAGAATCTTCCTCCGGCTAAGAGGAACTCCCTACCGTCTGAAGTCATGTGGTTTTAACCAAGGGCCTGATGTCAGAATCGTCAAAGCAGATGCAGACGCATGCTTGGTAAAAGGTTTTTATTTTTTTATTTTTTTAAATCATGCCTACAGATTTTGATATGAAGATAAGATTCACCCTGTGTTTAACTTTGATCGTAATTCATATTCAATAGTTTAACCCTGTTTAGCCAGGAGGTTCAAATTTTATCACTCTCTTTATTTTCATTTTTATGTTTTCCATATGGTTCACAGTACTTCTGTCATGAGACCCAGGGATAAACGTTGCAGCAATTCTGACCCTTAAACAAGGATTACAGTTATTGCAAATAATGCAAAATATATTAGCACTGCACAAAATGAAAATGTATTCAATTAAAACAACTGGCTCCAATGGCCATTGCAAATTTATTATTTGTTATTCACTGAATTTGTGTAAAAAAATTATATAAATACAATTAATTATTTTAGACAATTATTATTGTTACAACTAATACTATTACTACTGCTACTACTACTGTTAATAATAATAATAAATAATAATAATAATAATAATAATATAGAAACTCCAGAGTAACCATGTAAGCACTGAGACAAGATAAACTCCAGAGGGACCATGTAAGAACTGAGACACCAGATAAACTCCAGAGTAACCATGTAAGAACTGAGACACCAGATAAACTCCAGAGGGACCATGTAAGAACTGAGACACCAGATAAACTCCAGAGTAACCATGTAAGAACTGAGACACCAGATAAACTCCAGAGTAACCATGTAAGCTCTGAGACACCAGATAAACTCCAGAGTAACCATGTAGGCACTGAGACACGAGAGAAACTCCAGAGTGACCATGTAAGCTCTGAGACACCAGATAAACTCCAGAGTAACCATGTAGGCACTGAGACACCAGATAAACTCCAGACTGACCATGTAAGCTCTGAGACACCAGATAAACTCCAGAGTGACCATGTTGCCACTGAGACACAAGATAAACTCCAGAGTAACCATGTAAGCACTGAGACAAGATAAACTCCAGAGTGACCATGTAAGCTCTGAGACACCAGATAAACTCCAGAGTGACCATGTTGGCACTGAGACACCAGATAAACCCCAGACTGACCATGTAAGCACTGAGACACCAGATGAACTCCAGAGTAACCATGTAGGCACTGATACACGAGAGAAACTCCAGAGTGACCATGTAAGCACTGAGACACCAGATAAACCCCAGACTGACCATGTAAGCTCTGAGACACCAGATAAACTCCAGAGGGACCATGTAAGAACTGAGACACCAGATAAACTCCAGAGTAACCATGTAAGCACTGAGACACCAGATAAACTCCAGAGTAACCATGTAAGCACTGAGACAAGATAAACTCCAGAGTAACCATGTAAGCACTGAGACAAGATAAACTCCAGAGTAACCATGTAAGCACTGAGACGAGAGAAACTCCAGAGTAACCATGTAAGCACTGAGACAAGATAAACTCCAGAGTAACCATGTAAGCACTGAGACGAGAGAAACTCCAGAGTAACCATGTAAGAACTGAGACACGAGAGAGAATCACTAACTCTACAGAATGGATGTTTAAGGGAGCCGTTTTGTTGCCTCTGTACATAAATAATGCAGATGATCATTCCTGCAGCGCTCCTTTGTATTCAGGTAGTGCAACTTTTACAGTTTGTTTTTTCTACTCCTATCTCCTTTTTCAACACACGTGGCAGAGGAATTTAAAGTTTATTTTTGAATTTTCAGGTATCTCCGTAGTTCAGCTTTACATGTAAAACAACATTAAAAAGAATTCCTCGTTAACATGTGCAAACTCCTGTCTTTTCATCTCTGGAGTTCCCCTGTGTATTCATGTTTTATCGTATGTATGGTAGTGATGGTATGTATTATTGTTAATGAGGAACTAAGCATGATGCTGCTGTCGACAGGAACGGGCGGTGTGGGGATGTTGTACCACGTTGTTAGCACATACCCAGTTAAAGCTGTCTTATTGCATGACTCATTTGTGCTTGTTTTGATGTAATAAAATTATGCCGTATTAAATCTTGCTGACTTGTTGATCAACTATTTACAATTTCCCTGCAATTTCAATAAATATTGTGGACATTTTCGATTAACTAAATGTCTAGAAAAACAGTTCCTCTGACTTTACCAGCAGGTGCCAGGGAATGTGTGCAATTTTGGGGACCAGGTGGCCATGTTTCTGTAATTGTGGGTAAAAGAGAAGGATTTAAGGATGAGAGTCCCAGTGGCCATGGATCTGCAACCTGAGTCCACAACTGTGGCTGGCCGGCGGGTTCTGGAAGGAACCAGACGCCATCCAGCTGGTTAAATGAGGGCCAGCAGTCAGCACCTCCAGCTAGGGCCCAGTAACCCTAGCTGGCAGTTATCGTAAGCAGTAGCACACCTAGCCGTTAGCCAACCATGGGTTCCTGTAACCTTAGGTTGTAGTTACCGTACGGAATCTGGCTGAAATCCTAGGACCAGCAGCCAACAGAGGAAAGACTTCCAAAGAAAAAAGATCATTACACATGCTTTACGTGTGTATTAAGTTTATTATTTAATACCGTACCCCATGGTATTTTCTTTATTTAGATAGCCTTAACATGAGCATTTAATCAAAAGAAAGAGCTATTTTCACGGACCGTTTGCTGAAATGTTAGATTTTTGGGGGCCTCCTGTGGTTTTCATCGAAGCTACGCTGGGCCCAGTGATCCAGAACTCTGGAACAGTGGTACTTAAACGGCAGGATGCTTTCCTGGGCAGGGAGGGAGGGAGGGAGGGAGGGAGGCCATTTTGGCTTATCAGCGGCCCCTGCAGCATCATGTGTTCCTGTTGTGATACCCTGAGGAGGGATGTGCCTGCCCTCCAACCTGGAACATGTTGCACAGTCCTAATGTATTACATTGATATTGGTGATGAAAAATCCGAAAAAATATATATTGTTGACTCGAATATATATTTCCACCAGTGTATCTTAACACGTTATATATTCCAGAATGGCACTGTTCCAATAATGTAACCCAAACCCTAACCCTAACATTACCCTGTGCACTGTGCTTTAACCCAATCCCTTACATTACCCTGTGCACTGTGCTGTAACTCTAACCCTAACATTACCCTGTGCACTGTGCTGTAACTCTAACTCTAACATTACCCTGTGCACTGTGCTGTAACTCTAACCCTAACATTACCCCGTGCACTGTGCTGTAACTCTAACTCTAACATTACCCTGTGCACTGTGCTGTAACTCTAACCCTAACATTACCCTGTGCACTGTGCTGTAACTCTAACTCTAACATTACCCTGTGCACTGTGCTGTAACTCTAACTCTAACATTACCCTGTGCACTGTGCTTTAACCCAATCCCTTACATTACCCTGTGCACTATGCTTTAACCCAATCCCTTACATTACCCAGAGCACTGTGCTGTAACCCAAACCCTAACCCTAACATTACCCCGTGCACTGTGCTGTAACTCTAACACTAACATTACCCTGTGCACTGTGCTTTAACCCAATCCCTTACATTACCCAGTGCACTCTGCTGTAATGCTAAACTTTACCCTACCTGAACATTGTGCTGTAACCAAACCCTAACCCTAACATTACCCTGTGCACTGTGCTGTATCTCTAACCCTAACTTTACCCTGTGCACTGTGCTGTAACGCTAAACTTTACCCTACCTGAACACTGTGCTGTAACCCAAACCCTAACCCTACCCTGAACACTGTGCTGTAACCCAAACCCTAACCCTACCCTGTACACTGAACTGGGAAAAAGTCTCAATCCACCTCTCAGGTCAGCCGTTGTCATCACACTGTACACATAAACTTTGCTCCAGTTTCTATATATATATATATATAGCTAATCTAGCTGATTTGTAGTTACTATCTTTTGTAAAGACCGGCTGTATGCATATGTGGCTCCTAACAGTTTCTGCCCCAGATTTGCATGTCCTCCGCTCCAATCACTCGACAGCCTCTGTTCATGTCACCTCTCATCGTATCACATCTGGAACTGCAGGCTGAAAACATTGGTTTGGCGACAAGGACAGCAGTTAGTATCTTATACCAACATTTTCAGTAAGAATTACTATACAGTGAGTGTGACAAGAGAAATCTTTACATTGGATCTGTTTGTTACATCCGTTACATTGGATTACATTTGTATTTTTCATACAAAATGAATAACAGCACGTTTTTATTTAAATGTAAATTTTGTAGGCACTGTTAGTGTGTTCTGGAGGAATGAAAATAATATTAAAATTTCTGACTGGAAATATGGCTTTACTTTCCCCCTCTGAGTACAGCTATTTTTTTTAGAATCAGAGGTAATCACAGCAAAGAATGATTGTGCATGAAAATCTCGATTAATGTGGAAGGTCTGATTGCAACCCTGAGCAATACATATAGGCTTACACCAGGCTGCTGAGATACACAGGAGGACACCTGAATTTCAGATCTGTTTATGGGGGGGCAGAAGGACAGAAACAACCCGTCGTCACGGAAAGGGGTTCATTAGCTGTGCAAGTCAAGTTACGGGCCGTGTCAATCTCCCTGGCCTGGAGAGTCAATTGACAAAGTCTCACAGAAGACTCCCCCTCAATCCATCACTTCTGGCAACCCGGTTTTGGCAAATTCATTGTGCTCCTAGCTGAGCTTCATCCATCACCGTATTTCAGTCTGTCTGGGTTTCAAGTTCATAGTTATGCATGCCAAATGACCGTTAGCCTAGCCGGCTAATGCTGGGAACTGTGTCTGCGCAGCGCATCTTTCAGAATGGGGAGGAGGGGGACGCTTCCGGAATGCCCTTTGCAATTTAACTGGTTTTTTCTGCACCTTCTGCATAGGTGACCACTGATCTGAGTTTTTAAGCCATAACGCAAAAGTTTGACTGTTTTTGGGTTTCAATAGCACATACATTGATCACATATACCATGTAAGAGTATGCGTTTTCGGTTGTTCTTTAATACGTTCAATATTAGTCATTAAACTTAGATTTTTTTTATCCGAAATTTATTGCAACTTTGTCGGCCAAATGTTATTCTACCATTAGGCTAATAATACCTAATTGCATTTGAAAGACGTGATGGATTAAAACAGTGTGTAATGTGGACCATTGCATTTACAGCATAAATCTCTGTCAGCATAATTTGTGTTCATGATAATGCTTGTTCACAGGCTACTGAATTAATTAAAATCAATTGAACTTTAAACATAAATCATGCTAATATATTTCTCATTATGTCGTGTCACTTCAGTAATAAAGGCAGTTGTTTCTTAAGTGTTTGTGCGTCGGGCATATGCAGCAAATTAAGAGGGCGATGGGGTGTTCTGCTGGGGTCTCAGTCCGTGCAAACGCGGGCCACTTTATTTGATGTTAACCCTTAGACAACGCCATTGACACAGGGTACACCTGTCCCGGCACTAATGGTGCATGGATACATTAGTAACATAACCCCTATAACACTGATGCAGCGCGTGCTGTGTAAATTAATATGAGCCTAATCTTGTTTACCTGACTGGATAAGCATTCCAACCTAACATGGCACTCCCTCTTTGGAATAACATTGACCGATGCGCAAGACACATGTAATCCACTCTGTTCTGGTGCTTAACACAGTTTGTGAAGCTTGATTGATCACAATGTAATGCCTCCTCCTCTGGCTAATGTGCTAATTTGAAATCTGAAGATTTTGAAGCATTTCTGCCTCGCCTAACCACTTTTCTATCGATTTATTCCTCTGTCTAATTAGTGCATGGAGTGCAAAGTGGAGAAGAAGAAAGAAAAAAACTCAAGAAACATGCACTACCTTGAACCAGGCAGCGAGAAGCCTGCCCTCCCTCTCTCTCTCCCTCCCTCCCTCCGCGAACCCAGGCTGAAGCCTGCCTGTGATGTCCACCAGCAGGGGGAGAGCATCTCCAAGACCACCCAATGCTAGCTCAGAAACAGTCCCGCTGTTCTGTCTCATGGTTACTACTGCGCAAGCAGGACACTCCAGGCATGTGGTCCTCGCGCCATCTTCATTACTAGCTGCTATAGGGCATGAAAGGACCCCTGTTCTATTGTGAGGCTGCTGAGTACTTGGGTAAAGTTTTACACATGCGCAGGTCTCTATATGAGCATTTGGTAGAGGCAGGGTTAAAAAACTATAAATAAGTAATAATAATAAAATTTAATTATTTTGAGTGTGTGTGTGTGTGTGCGTGTATGTGTGTGTGCGAGCACACTCGTGTGCATGTTTTTTTTTGCAGAGATAACTTCATGATTCAGATTTAAAACTGATTCTTGCATCAGATGGTTTCTCTGTTCCTTCTACAGCAAACACATTTGTGGCTTAATGGCTGACCTGAGGGGAGTGCAGGATATTTGAAAGTTTCCGCCAGGATCTCATTGTCATGAGAAGCAAGCAGAGAGCTTGGCTAGTGGCCCAAGACACAAATCTCACTGACCCCGCTTCCACTGCCATCTAGTGTCCAAAGTGTTAAATTCAGCTTTACACAAAATAATGCAATTCTGCAGCAGAGATTGAGTAATGCAGGGTCCCTTTAGTCACGATACATTTAAGGAAATGCATTGATTTCCACATGTAAATGTATTCAAATATTCTATGAGGTTTTAGTTCAAACTTTCCATTTTAATTAACAGTTTGGCATTTTATTACAATCAGATGGAAATTTTTCCCCACAATGCAACCACCTAGGCTTTAACCAGCATATTACAGTTACCTAGATCTACAAGCATGCATCAGTTTTACTGGTGATTAAAAAAAATGGAGCAATTATTTTACAGTTACAGCTTTACGATGAGTTACAGCTTTACGATGAGTTACAGCTTTACGATGATGATTACTCCACACTGGTGCCGGCTGAGCGCACTCCACAGAGTAGTCCAAACATTTATCCACTGAGCGTGCTCCAATAAGGTAAGGACTGAGCATGCTCCAATAAGGTACGGACTGAGCATGCTCCAATAAGGTACGGACTGAGCATGCTCCAATAAGGTAAGGACTGAGCATGCTCCAATAAGCTACAGACTGAGCATGCTCCAATAAGGTACAGACTGAGCATGCTCCAATAAGGTACAGACTGAGTGTGCTCCAATAAGATACAGTCTGAGCATGCTCCAATAAGGTACCGACTGAGCGTGCTCCAATAAGCTACAGACTGAGCGTGCTTCACATTGGAACAGACTGAGCGTGCTTCACGTTGGAACAGACTGAGCGTGCTTCACATTGGAACAGACTGAGCGTGCTTCACGTTGGAACAGACTGAGCGTGCTCCACATTGGAACAGACTGAGCGTGCTTCACATTGGTGTAGACTGATTAGGCTCCACATTATGATTGGACTGGGCGCACTCCACATTGGTGCCGACTGACAACCCTCCCGACTTGCACAAACAGCGAGCACAATCCAGTTAGCGATGACACGAGACCAAGCATCCCCTGTGCTGTAATGAGACTGAGTACACTCCACAATGGCATGCCTCGCGCCGGGATATTCAATCATGTCATGTGAGCAGTTGGCAGACGAGCGTGGCAGATGTCACACAATCAGGCTGTGATTAATCCAGTAGGAGCAGAGGCTGCCAGGAATGCATCCTGAAGTGGGACAGGGCCACGGATCACGCAGGTGACATGATCTGTGGATCGGCGAACAGCTGGTGAGCTCGGCATTGCCAGAAGGGATCCGCGCTCCTGCGGTGTGTCATTAGCCAACCTTCTGTTTTTCTTTGTACTCCCAGACCCCTCCGCACCATTAACCCCACCCCACCCCGCCCATGCTGCTTTTGTGTGGCAAGTGGGAGAGTTCTCGTGTGGCTTTGTCCTGACAAAATGGGAGGCACGGGCCAGGGAGGAGAGAAGCCCGTACGCAGGGCACGCACGGTGTAACAGTTTCGGTTGAACTGTCAGTAGGCGTGGGCGAGAGTAATGCACAGGGTAGGTGTGATTGTATGCCAGTAAAAGAGGGCAATGATCCTTTAGTCTTCATGGTCTCCTCATGCGATAACGATTTACGCCTGGGCCACAAACTCTGATCACGTCCCATCCAAATGAAACTTTATTGAAAATCATTGAAGAGCTGAGACAGATCAGAACGCAGCAGGAGCCGTCCACACTTTGTGCATGTTACGTTGTGGCACGCCACTTTTAGCCCAGGTGAGTGTTCGGATCTCAATGGTTCGGTTGCGTGCTTTAGGGTCGGTAATATGGGTAATATGAACTGTGTTCATTCTCGCTAAGGAGCACACGCATTTGATAATCCTCCTGTGTTGTATTGCCGTTTTAGTTTAGTTTAGTTTTTTTTTTTTAATCAAGCACGACGCTGCTATGTTATCAATGTTTAGATCAGAGATGATTTAGGTTTAGGAGCTGTGGCTGAATGCAGAGCGGATTGATGATGACGGCTGCAAGAAAACCATGACCGTGGCTTGCACGCAGGAAGAACGTGGTCTTGGACGGATGGGGTAATTAACCAGGCCTCTTCCTCCGCCAACACAGCTGCCATTGGAAATCTTAAGGGAGAAGAGGAGGGTGACGCAGCCACAGTGTGCACTCACGAGCCACTCTGAAACTGCGCTGGATGAAATACGGCGTTGGCTAGGAAGAAGCTGACTCCGCAGGGAGCTGTTGTCAAAAGCATTGATGTAGAAAACACCCCGTAATCATACTGCAGTGTCTCCAGTGGTTGACAGTATTATCTACCCTGGTTTAATATAGTCCCCAGAGGGTGACAGAGTCCCTCTCCTGACCTGGCATCTTCCCATGTGGCAGAGAAAATCATCTTTACTGATCTGCACTTGTCTGCAGTGGAAGACAGGATAAAGGGCTGCTATAGAACTTGTTCGTCTTTCTGCGGCGGACGGAAAGAGCCAAAAAGTAACTTTATTTAGGAATCGTACATCGCTTTTGGAGTGAGATCGATGCAAATGAAGTTAGATCCTTAAAGGCGGTGTGAAGATTTGCATGTGCCAGTGCATAACCGGAGCATGACGAGGGGAGAATGTGCTAGCAGCCTTGTCCTTTGACTGCACTCACAGCGCGGGTTCCTGGCTGGAGGAAGGGGTGACCTCTGGGGGTATCTTAATGGAAACCGTGGGCCACCTGGGTAAAAAAAAAATCTAAATAAATCACTTTTGAGCTAGAGATGGCATGAATAATGGAATACGCTGAAACATAAGTTAAGGTGAAAAATGCATTCAAATTGGGCATAAGAAGCCTAACACCCTGCTTCTGCTGGCTTTAAGCATTTTATACAAACTGACACATTGGATAAACTTTGTGTTTGCTTCCCACATCTTGGAGAGCAAAGGAAACTTGTTGAACCTTCTCCTGTTCTGGTGCCTAAGTTCCTCTGACACCCTCCAAAACTCCCACAAATCTGAGAGGCTGAGCTCTGTGCCAGGAGGCAAACAGACGGGAGGAATCTCACACTCTCTAGCTGGGATGATAATCACAGAGAGTGATATGTTACATAAAATACATTTCCACCAGAGAGCACAGTCACAAGCAGTGTGTGTGTGTGGGGGGGGGGTTAAGGGGGTTAAGGACGCTGAGCATTGCTTCAGTGACATGGCGGTAGTGTTCACAATGACCCAGCAGGGTCCAATGGTTCTCATCACAAAAGGTGTCACATGGAAGAGAGTTTTGCTGCTCCGTGGTGACAGGGTTTTCTCTGTAGACCTTTTTTTTTTTGGGAAGGGGGGGGGGGGGGGGGGGCGCAAAA
>JAOYSI010005553.1:1976-13460 GCA_025775065.1 Hiodon alosoides
GACCGTGAGACAGGAGAGAAAGGAGAGGCACAATACATAGGACCGTGAGACAGGAGAGAAAGGAGAGGCACAATACAAAGATGGCTGAAAAGTTAGGTAAATTAACATTCAGTATAATAACGTTTAATTTGCAATGGGATTATAATTACTTAAGAAAAATAAAAAAATCCATATTTATATATGTTTGATTTAAAACAAGCAGGTAGCATAGACATCTTGGATTGGTTATATTATGTATTATATATATTATATGCAGATAACCGTTGCCATTATAACAGTCCCAAATTGTGGAAAAGCTATTTAAATAATAACAGTCATTTCGGCACAAAAATAAAGAAGAAAAGTCCCAGAGGAACATTTTACACCATTCAACTTTATTAAAGAAACTAATTTTTAATTCTTTGAATTTTTTTTCTTCCTTATTGGTCTTGCAAGCACTTTTATTTTATAGTATATAATATATAACAAAAAAGATTTTGGACCGCTTTATTTATGCAGCATTGTCACACCATTATAAGCCAATATAATACCTTGTGAATATATGAATAAAGGTTTTCTGAATTTTACCAACTGAATTTTGAATAGCTACCTCCCTGCTTACTGATCTTGTAGCGAGATGGTAGATTCCTCCATGCTTTCCTTTGATAGGTTGTGGGAGTAAACTTACTGTGTCTTGGTTTTTACCTGTCTGAGGTTTACAAAACTGCAGTTCTACTGCTGGATGTCTCAGGCCTTGCCCTCACCACCCACAATTAAATATAGACAAGTCTCAGAGGAAGAGGAATAGTAGAACAGTAGCATCTTTTGCCATTTGTTAAGGGAAAACATTAAAAGGACGAAAGCAAAAAGCTACAAAAAGTTGCGGCACAGGTTTATCGCATTGCTAGTGAAGCATAGAATCACAAACAGAAAAACTTGAAGGATAACAAAGAAATTAAACGGACCAACACAAATAACACAGCCTAGCTGCCACAGAACCTACCCATCCCTGCTGTTGAGCGGTTTTCCGTGTCCAAAATCCACAGTGAGGCATTAACGCTGTGTGGCATTAACTCTGTGAGGCGTTAATGCTGTGAGGCTTTAACGCTGTGAGGCTTTAATTCAGTGAGGCGTTAACACTGTCAGGCTTTAATGCTGTGCGGACATTGACGCTGTGAGGCTTTTGCACTGTGAGGCTTTAACCCTATCAGGACATTGACGCTGTGAGGCTTTAATGCTGCAAGGCTTTAACGCTGTCAGGCTTTAACGCTGTCAGGCCATAACGTCTTTCAGGCGTTAACACTGTTAGGGTTTAACGCTGTCAGGCTTTAACGTTGTCAGACTCAATGCAAGAGGCATACTTCATTAAAAATGGGCAACCTCTTAGATCTAGCTTGTCAGGGTGTTCTACATTTCATACTGTGAGTTACTTATTCCAGTACACCAAGCTCCCTCTCTCATGTTCATTTATATTATAAACGTATATATATTCTGAAGTTTCCATTCTGCAATCTGAGACAAACATCACAAAGATATCTTTGATGAGTGGGTGCTGATCCAATTGACCTTTGCTTCTTCTGTGCTGTATCATCTGTTATAATCGAAAGTGACATCACAGTCCATGTAGAGTTCAGCAGGAACGAGAATGTCTACAGGGAAAATGTATGTCTGTTGGCACCACAGATACTCTGTCTCTGTCTGTGCGAGAAGGGCTTTGTTGCACAAAACATTATTTATCACAGAAAAATTAAGTTCTGAATAAATGGAACATCACCGGTGCTGACCTTGTGGTCATGTGAGGTCTTACAGCCCGAAATAGCTCAACCTCATCTGCCGTGAAATGAATTAAGGAATTAAGAATTAAAATGTCAAAAAACACATATCCTCCCTGCTGAACCACGGAAATGACCCAGCAAGGGGTTTTTAAATGCCATCACATCCATACTCTCCATCCTGTGCACCCTCTGCCCTCCAAGTCACAGAATAGTTTTGGTCTTTAGTACTAGGCCAGCATTATATCCAACAGAGTCACGAGCCCCGTTCAAGGAGTCTGACAGGGCACACATCTCACTGTCAAAGCCCCATTTCCTGTCCATAATTATAATAAAGACCTCAAAGCCATCAGAGACATCTTATAAACTTTTAACCTTAAAACATATGACAAAATAGTGTTCAGAATAAATTGGTTTATTATCTGCTGGTTAAAACTAGGGAATAAAAGAGTCTTCTAGGCTCCCTGGAGTGAGCACAGGTACTGACAAAAAATATTTATTTGTGTGAGACTGGGTTTGGTAACTTTTGTACGGCAAAGTGTGTGTTCTATCTACTGTGCATCCAGCCATGGAAACAATGACGCTTTTCATCATGTCTAAATTCTGTAGATATGGTATATCATTACTCATGCTGTTATCACCCGCCACATTAACACATTTTAAATCACAGTTCACACACGGACCTGCGGCCCACTTAGCGCTCTTAAATATTTTGGCACCTAGGGTAGTACAAATACATTTTACAGTCACTATCATAACAACTCAAAATAAAGCCAAAAATGTTAACCATAATATTAAAAGTATCACTGGACATTTTTTTTCTAAAGTAGTAAAGTAAAGTATAGTAGCTGTGTCTAATTTACACCTTGAATTACCAGATTCAGTGAGATTATTATCTAAATATTGACTTAAACAGGTCCAGTGAAAACCAGCATTTTCTGAGACATGGGCTATGTTTGCTCTGTCCTTGCAGGCTGAACACCTTACACTCATGTGAAATGGAAAACTGCAATAGATTTAAAACTCAAAATCCTTCTTTTTGTGTTTTTCCCCAATCTGGAATCCGCAATTGTGCTAACGCATCTCAGATCGATGTTACAAGTCCTGCCAACCCAGATGGGGAGGTATGACTAGTCGCCACCAATCTTAGTCGACTTTCAGCCACCCTTGTCTTTGACTCTCTGTAGGCTACACAGCCCGCATGAAAGGTTCAGCCCTGAAATCCTGCAGGCACCTGGGAAAGTGACAGGACGTGCTGAGAAAAGCCCAGCAGTTTTCACTCACCGGTACCTGGGCAAATCACATTAGTTTCTGGTGACCTGGGCCAGTAGCACATACTGACAAGCACAGTAGTCCACACTCTAATGCAATTACGTTCACATGCTTGAACACGCAACAAATCTCAATGCCCCCACCACCATTCGGGACATACTAATACTGTTAAAAAAATCGTAATTCATGCTAATCTGTTTATTGTATTCCGATTCAGGAGCACCACAAGTTCGTAGCATTCCTGCAGGTTAATGTGCCTGGTTTATAACTCAGAAGAACGGTTTTCAGAAAACAGGGAAAACCTAATCGGTGCAAGATCATTTGCCGGGGTGTCTTTGAATTGAAACTGGTTGGATTCCAGTTGTGAAAAAGTTAAATTTATCATATTCCAGATCATGGATAATCAGTCGAGGCTCATATGCTGAGCAGTGAGGAAGAAAGAGTGTTCTGTAAATTCCTCACACTGTTTACCTGGGGAATGGTCTGGCCTTGGTTGTAAAAATTTTAGTTCACCAGCAGCCAGGCGTGCCCATGACCGAGAACTGGCTGAGCTGGGGTCAGAATAATTTAGGTGTGTGTGTTTTTTTAGATACCACTGCTATCTGTGGACAACAAAGTATGTTGCTATTCCACATTTTCTTTCTGTTAAAATGACTTTTCTTTTAAATGTTAAAGCAAAAATATGAGAGAGCGTTGTAGAACAATAGTTTAAGGAGGCCACTGCAGCGGCTACCACCTGGCAGGATCCTAGCAGCACAGCTTTAGACAAACGCTTCTCATGGGCAGGATTCTCATACCAATGATATGGAACTGCACTAGTCTGGTCTTTATGTGAATCAGCTCTATTGTTTAAGCTGCAGTTCACAGACAGAATCAAGGTCATTCATCCACATTTGGAGATAAAAAGGCAAAATGTGTGTAACATCACCTAGGTCCAAAGTTATGTAAATTGTGATTAGCAAGTTGCCAACGTTTTGATTTTGTCCCAGCTTTAGTGTAGTCATAGGTGAGGATGAGAAAGTCTGATATTATGATTTAGATATTAGACATATATGATAGATATGCTTCATATTTTGACCAACACTTTTTTTTTGTTTTTATTTAAATTTAGGCTAAGACTTATGGTTTTTTTTTTTTTTTTACATTTCAATGAGGTTATTATTAGGAGAAGAATGATAACAATAAATAATAATTATAAAATTAGAAGTTTGCTAGTCCTTGCAATTATCATCATATGCCTGTAAGTACGCATGGGTTTGGATGTTTGCCCAGCGAAAAAAAAAGGTTGCAATATGAAGCACGGCCGGTGAGCCTGGGAATGAGACAAAGCTAGTTTGACACTCAAGTGAGGTGATCATGACATCATGACGTGGAGGTCAGAATCTGAGAAAGGTAACAGAGACCTCTGGTAAGGAATTTGACAGATTCTGTTTTCATTTACTACAAGTATTTGCAGGAAGCCTTAATGCTAAATGAAAAGTTAACCCAGACAGCCAATGACTGCAGTACACTAGTGTAAACATTCTGCATAATAATAATGGGCAGTTTCACTAAGAATGAAAAGTGCGGGAAAATTGAGACTGTGATCAGCAACTCATTCACAAAGGCCATTATAAAATTTTAGGGCACCATTACTGGTGCAATACAGAGTAAATACACAGATCAGCCATAACATTATGACCACCTCATATTGTGTTGGTCCCCCTTTTGCCGTCAAAACAGCTCTGACCTGTCGAGGCAGGGACTCCACTAGACCTCTGAAGGTGTGCAGTGGTATCCGGCACCAAGTCGTTAGCAGCAGATCCTAAAAGTCTGCGAGGTGAGGCCTCCATGGATCACACTTGTTTGTCCAGCACATCCCACAGATGCTCGATTGGATTGAGATCTGGGGAATTTGGCCAAGTCAACACCTTGAACTCGTTGTTGTGTTCCTCAAACCATTCCTGAACCATTTTTGCTTTGTAGCAGGGGACATTATACTGCTGAAAGAGGCTAATGCCATCAGGAAATACCGTTGCCATGAAAGGGTGTGGTCTGCAACAATGCTTAGGTAGGTGGTACGTGTTAAAGTAACATCCACATGAATGGCAGGACCCAAGGTTTCTCAGCAGAACATTGCCCAAAGCATCACACTGCCTCCGCCGGCTTGCCTTCTTTCCATAGTGCATCCTGGTGCCATGTGTTCTCCAGGTAAGCGATGCACACGCACCCGGCCATCCACGTGATGTAAAAGAAACCCTGATTCATCAGACCAGGCCACCTTGCTATGTGGTCCAGTTCTGATGCTCACGTGCCCTTTCGGCAGTGACCAGGGGTCAGCATGGGCACCCTGACTGGTCTGCGGCTACGCAGCCCCATACGCAACAAACTGCCATGCACTGTGTGTTCTGACACCTTTCTATCAGAACCAGGATTAACTTTTTCAGCAATTTGAGCTACAGTAGTTCATCTGCTGGATCATACCACACGGGCCACCCTTCGCTCTCCCCATCAATGAGCCTTGGCCGCCCATGACCCTGTCACCGGTTCACCGCTTTTCCTTCCCCAGTATATTCATATCTGAGTTTTCCTTCAGTCCTCTTGGCAAACTTCAAACATGGCGGAGAGTTAATGTAATTAGCTGAAAAATGTTCCAAAGTAATTTAAAACGAGTGAGATGGCAACCACATTCGTGCATTTGACTTTCATCAAATATGAGTGTTTTCTATTCCTGAAGATATTCTTATTCTCCCCAGGTGGTAATACTGGTTCACCGGTGCAGTCAATTTCACCTAGAACATTAGGGTTGCCCAAATCAAAATCCAATTCCAACATATTGAAGGCTGAACGATCTCAGATGTTGAAACGACTTTTAAAAGAGCTGGAAGTGAGGATCTGGAGTGTGCGCAGCGATTTAAGACTTGCAGATGCAAAACGATATCTTTAAGTAGCAGGTTTAAGATTGTTTTGGACCTCCTCAAGAAATCCAATAATTGGTTGACTTATCTTCCTGAAAGAGAGATACACTGATTTATAAAGAGGAAACAGAACAAAGAAGACCTTTGAAAATTTGAAAATTAATACAGTTTAATTATATCTACCTTTACAAAAGTATGTCAACAATTTGATATTGATTGCGAATAATAGAGCCCCTTACAATAGATACAATAGTTCTAGTTCCACTACAGGGGAATGAGAGAGGCTTTAAGTTGTATGAAGGATTAGTCCAATTGACTGGCCAGCAGGTCAGAAGCAAGATTTTGAAACTAAACAAAAAGTCTGGTCCAGGTGGGAAAGGGTTATAACTAGCAGTCCAGTGGTTTATGTTTGAGGAACTGGTAGGGTCAAAATATGATTTCTCTGGGAAATTGATTGTAAGCAAATTTCGGTCTGGCCATGGGTGGGTGAGAGAGAACTTACCTGTAAAACAAGGTCAGTACTTATGTATTCAGGTGGTTTGGAGGTCTTGAATAGTGAACAAAAACCTACAGAAATAACCATTTATGAGACCCCTAAGCCCTTAATTCACTGTAATGAGACCCGTGTGAGTTCTGAGCCCATTAAGCCACTCTAACAGCAATTGCTACTCTTCACCAACCTGAAATGATAAACTTTGTTCTGGTGTTATTCAGGTCACCATATCCAGAATTGTCCCACAAACTAAACTTGGCTGCCGGCATTAATTGAACAAGACACTTGCACCATCAGTATAGTTCATACAGAGTATGTATAGTTTGCCTTACGTATCTGTGTTCATGCGCACAAACGTTTCGGTTTTCTACCTCTAGGTAGAAATAAATTCACTCAGGCCTTCATTCCAAGTTTTATAAATGTGGAAGAAAAAGTTTGGTGTATTTATCTGTAAGAACTAATTTTCTATGTATTTTCCAAAGTCAAAACGTAAAATATTATATTTTACCGATGAATTATCCTCCAAAGCTGGCATAATTCTCAAACTCTGGTGGCCTCTAGCGGCAAACTGCAGTAAATGTTCAAGTTGATAATAGATAAATCTGAGAAAAGACTGAGAAACTGGAAAATAATTACACAAACATTTTCAGACTGACATAATTATGCAGTGCTGGGGGCTGCGCAGTCCGGAGGCACTTTGAGCGCCCTTTTATCTCGGGAGGGAAAATAGTTTTAAGAGTGGCTGAAGCTTCTCCTGCACCTAAGCCTCCCGTCCCCTGAATTAAGCGACTGTGGAGAATTTTCATACTCCGAGCCTGAGGAGCTTTCTGCTGGATGACTCAATTAACAGACATCTCGCGCTGTGTTTAAAATTACCTTCAGCTTTTTCTGTGCACTTTAAAAGAAGAAAGAATAAAAAGCCCAGCCAAAAATAAATGTGGGTCATTTATTTGTAGTACAACTGGCATGTGCATTTAACTTAATATATCAGAAAGACCCATAATTAGTCATGTATGTAAAAATTATTCATACAATGATTCAATAAATACAGGTAATATAACAACTGTTTAAATTGCTCTATGTGGCACCATCAGCTGGGGGCCACACCCTCATGCCCCAAGAACACACCCAGAGTGGGCTGATGGACATCGTTGTGCACCTGAGTGTGGTTCCACCAACAATTAAAGACTTTAAAAGAGCCAGCAGTGCTGGCTCAAGGCGAGAAGTTAGACTGGAAAAGTCTCTGGTGTATAGCTTTTGGGTGAGTAGGAAAGTCTTTGTTTGGTGGATAGTAGCAATTTGCTACATGGGAAAGTCTTTGTTTGTAGGTTAATTGTAAAAACGGTTTATTTAAGTGTTTCTCTTAAAAAGTGTATTTTTCTTTTTCAGCTTTCTGGTTTTGTTATGTTTGTTTCTGTCAAGGGCAAATAAAAAGCTTCGCCACAAACCCCATCTCTCTGTCTCTTCCCATCCCTGGCCCAGACACCCCCCGGCGTGCTACACTCTAATTTTCAATTTCAGCTCTGGTATTGGTGCAAATTAAGAAATAAAATACACAGGAACAGACTTGATTGACGAGGAATCCATGCAGATTCGGTTGTATTGGTATAAATCACAACTGCAAGCATATATAAAGGCCCACCGCCTGTGTTCATGCTCAGTGGAGTGTGCAGTGCAGGGCAGAAAGCATGAAATGCAGCACACGGGCTTGCTGCGGGTGCTGGCGAAAGCACTCCACAGCATGTGCTTTAATAAAGAACTCACTCACAGTAACTTTGACTGCGGGGGCCTGAAGAGTTTCTCAACAGCGTTTTAATGCTGTTGATCTGTTTTTAGACGGCCGCTTTTACCCAGGTGCATGCAGAATTATTGTGCACTAGAGTAGGTAGTGAACTGTGCAAATTAATTTAAACATGATTATGAAATGTGCAATCCGCCATCATCTGCGTAAAAAAAAAAAAAAGTGCTGCAAAACTTTCTAGGATAAAATTACTTTGCAGAACAACCACATTAAAACCATATAAAACCATAATCAAAAGAAGAACATTGATTTCCCCTAATTAATTAATTTACATTTTTACTTACAGTAGTCTAAAACACCTGCCTACAGCTCTGATACACAACCAACCTTTAAATGTTTCTGCAACGTGGGCAAGAAAAGGTCACATTATTAATTAAGCTATAAAAGGAGCTACTTTTATAGACTGAAATCACAATGAATTAGCAAACGCGTCAGCAATTTCCCGGCCCTGCTCAAAATCATGTAAATCTGCTGATCTGACTGCCCCTAAGATTCAGACATTAAACAGCTGTGAATGTTGAAGAGACAAGCTAAAGTAGGACTGAACATAAAACAGCTGTGGACGTAGAAGAGAAAGGCTAAAGTAGGTCTGAACATTAAAAAAGCATTGATAGAATGTGTATTTTGCTTGTATTAAATTTGAGAATGAAATAAATATATACGCTCTCTTTATTAGGTAAACCTTGCTAGCACTGGGTTGGACCCCTTTTGGCTTCAGAACTGCCTTAGTTTTTTTTTGACATTGCTTAAGAGAAAGGTGGAAAAGGTTCAAATGAAACACATTCTTACTCCGGAGTTAACCCAATATCCAGAACCCAAGTAATGAGTTCCATCTGATAATTTATCATGGAGCTAAACAATAAACTTTATTCATTAAAACAAACAATTTCACAAATTTTCACAACAAAAAAGCATTGATAGAATGTGTATTTTGCTTGTATTAAATTTGAGAATGAAATAAATATATACGCTCTCTTTATTAGGTAAACCTTGCTAGCACTGGGTTGGACCCCTTTTGCCTTCAGAACTGCCTTAATTCTTCGTGGCATGGATTCAACAAGGTGCTGGAAACATTCCTCTGAGATTTTGGTCCATATTGACATGATAGCATCACGCAGTTGCAGCAGATTTGTCGGCTGCACATCCATGATGCGAATATCCTGTTCCACCACATCCCAAAGGTGCTCTATTGGATGGAGATCTGGTGACTGTGGAGGCCATTTGAGTACAGTGAACTCCTTGTTATGTTCAAGAAACCAGTTTGAGATGATGTGAGCTTTGTAACATGGCGCAATATCCTGCTGGAAGTAGCCATTAGAAGATGGGGACACTGTGATCATAAAGGGATTGACATAGTCAGCAACAATACTCAGGTAGGCTGAGGCGTTTAAATAATGCTCAATTGAGACTAAGGTGCCCAAAGTGTGCCAAGGCAGGATGGATCCATGACTTCATGTTGTTTACGCCAAATTCTGACCCCACCATCTCTATGTTGCAGCAGAAATCGAGACTCATCAGACCAGGCAACGTTTTTCTAATCTTCTATTGTCCAATTTTGGTGAGCCCGTGCGAATTGTAGGCTCAGTTTCCGGTTCTTTGCTGACAGGATTGGCACCTGGTGTGGTCTTTTGCTGCTGTCAGCCCATCTGCTTCAAGGTTCGATGTGTTGTACGTTCAGAGACGCTCTTCTGCATACTTTGGTTGTAAAGAGTGGTTATTTGAGTTAATGTTGCCTTTCTATCAGCTGAAACCAGTCGGGCCATTCTCCTCTGACCTCTACCAGTTGAAAAGGTGTACCTTATAAAATGGCCGGGAAGAGTATATGAGGCAAAACTGTAATGGGCACAAATCACAGGTCCATTAAATTAACCACTGTGCCACCTACTGGTCTGAATTTGAATAAATTTTAAAAAGTAATTGAAATAAAATATATATTTGTATAGATTCACTTGTGCCTCTCCTGGGAACTGAACCTAGAAGTCCAAAACCACACACAACCCAACGCTTCTACCAAGATACAACTGTGCGTATGTGTGTGTGATTTTGGCTATGTTGAACTTTTCAGACCATCTCAAAAATAATTGCTTATGCGAGATAGTTGCTTGGATAATTAGGCTGAAAAATAATGTAATGAATAATTTATGAATAATCTTTTTTTTTGACATTGCTTAAGAGAAAGGTGGAAAAGGTTCAAATGAAAAACATTCTTACTCCGGAGTTAACCCAATATCCAGAACCCAAGTAATGAGTTCCATCTGATAATTTATCATGGAGCTAAACAATAAACTATATTCATTAAAACAAACAATTTCACAACTCAGTGGAATGGTAGCTTTGAGTGTCTTCAATTAAACCATTAAATTCTCAAACATTCACAGGAATACATTATTTCATCAAGTAATATGTCCCTTTTTGTAACCTGAAAACGCCATATTTATCATGTTTAGTTTTTTTGCCTATTATTTGACACCCCCTGCAATAGCTGATTATTATGACAGCAACATAAGCTGGAACTGTGACCTTGGTCTATATTCATAGACAAAACTGCCATCAGTTTGGATTTGTCTTTAATTTATGACACTGTCCCTGAGAACATATTTAGTGAAAAGATTCTTTATTGTACATTGCAAGCTCGGCACAAACGTCATACTTATCCCCTACTCCCAGTACTTTGGTCTTTTTAACTCTTTTTTAAACTTTTTTTTAGGTCGCACAGGGAATTACCTCTCACTTAATTCTGAGGCAACCATAAAAGCAGTTAAAACTATAACAGCAGTTTATTAATAAAGAGCCGAATGTATGCTAGGGCAAGTGTATAATAGGTCTTGCATATGCCGTCATTGTTTGTTTTGCTGTATTATATGACCCCTACCTCCCAAATCCCACAACTCATGCTGGGCATAAATGCATTGTTAAGTACATTTGAGGAGGACAAAGTTTCTAAGAAACAGGTGCTTGGTTCACTATAAAATGAGTTGGCTGGCCAGCTAGAAAGTCAGACGGCAGAAAAAAAGGCCTGTCACTAAAATTTGATAGGCAATATTTGCCAAGTAAATGCCCATTTGTTCAGATACCAATACGAGAATGTACTTTTCTTTAATGGTGGACAACAGATTTTATCCTTGTGGAAGTATCCTGATTAATTAATAAAATGAATAACCACTAGCTTTGCTTCAGTTCACAAAAGGGAATCTGTGCCACGCGTCCGTCTCGAATACACACACGGGAGAGGTCCGGGCACGCCCATCAGCACCGGCTGAGGATCAGGCT
>JAOYSI010005554.1:0-13459 GCA_025775065.1 Hiodon alosoides
ACCCGTTTTATCTTTACTCCGCACCCGTTTTATTTCCACTCCGCACCCGTTTTATTTCCACTCCGCACCCGTTTTATTTCCACTCCGCACCCGTTTTATCTTTACTCCGCACCCGTTTTATTTCCACTCCGCACCCGTTTTATTTCCACTCCGCACCCGTTTTATTTCCACTCCGCACCCGTTTTATCTTTACTCCGCACCCGTTTTATTTCCACTCCGCACCCGTTTTATTTCCACTCCGCACCCGTTTTATCTTTACTCCGCACCTGTTTTAGTTCCACTCCGCACCCGTTTTATTTCCACTCCGCACCCGTTTATCTTCACTCCGCACCCGTTTTATTTCCACTCTGCACCCGTTTTATCTTCACTCTGCACCCGTTTTATTTCCACTCCGCACCCGTTTATCTTCACTCCGCACCCGTTTTATTTCCACTCCGCACCCGTTTTATTTCCACTCCACGGGCCGCACAGCTTACGTGTAAGGCTCAGGGCTGACTGGAGGAAAGGCACCGGAAAGCCACCAGGTCACAAAAGGCAAATGACGTGATCTGGATTCGAACCTGCGAAATCCCGCTCACGGAGCTCCGTCTGCACCCTTTACCAACCGATCCAGTTTGGAGTCCAGTGCCTTTCTCCTCTTCTTACATCTCATATTGGAATATGATAATATATATATATATATATATTGATATAATATGTTAAAGAACAATAATAAATGAATAGGTTATATGGGCATGGTTAACTACAGAGGTGCACGTGTCATTCAGATGTAAGAATCTTTGCTGTCCTCGGCACAGGAAAGAGAAATGGGATGAAGAAGACTTTGGGAGGGTCACAAAGGATGATTATGAAGATGACCTGGATGAAGAGGGGCTGGCGGGACAACAGGAAGTCGAGGCTGCTAGGAGGGCGGTCCTGTTGCCCTCCCGCCGCCCGCCACACCCGCGATCCCAGCTGCTGACAGCCCCATCCAGCACCGACCAGGATCCCAGAATCTCAGCTCCCCCGTCTCATGGGGTCCACAGTCAGTTTGCCGGGCAGGACCATGCGGACTGGACCTACGAGGAACAGTTCAGACAGGTAAACGCGAGGGCCCGCTCTACTTCCCTCCTTCATTTCCTTCTCTGGGTCCAGTTTAAGGCCGAAATGTATTACACGCACCACAGTGTGTTATCCGGGAGATAATTATCTTGGAAATCTGAAATGTGCAAAAACTTTACGGTGCTTTTACAACGGAGGATGTTTACCTCTAGCATAGCTAGTGGTGAAGAATTCCCTGTATTCTCAAAAATCTAATAAGCTCATTTTTTGTACAAATTCACACCTCCTTAATGGTCTCGAAACGGTTCTTTTGTCACACCCTGCCAGATTTGGCAAACTGAATTCAAGCTTTTTAAATTACGTTTACACAAAATTAATTAATTATCCGAAATAAGATTGACATTGAAATTGTATTCTATTGACAGTTTAATTAACTGTTTTTATCGTTGTACTAGTCTTTGTACAAGTTGTACATTTGTGCTTTAGATGTAGTTAAAATGGAGAATGGACTTTTCATGACTGATTACAGTTTTCTATACAGGCCCTTGCCTGCTTTTAGCCTTTTAGTTTATGTACTTAGGGAAGTATGGTTATATTTGCAAATATTCTAATAAACTGGCCCCTACAGGGAGCTGTTTAACGCACAATGGCGGTATTTAGCTTAGTTTGCCTAATTTGTGCATTCACTGCGCTGAATAGATTATGTGTAACGAGCCAACCCGACCAAATTTTACTTGCAGTCCCTCTGAAACGTAATTGTATGCAGCAGAATCAGCAATCTTCTCTGGACACTAAGAGGCAGTGTATAGTGTTGCTGCGAGTAATAACAGAGACTGAAGCAATGCAGAAATAAATAGATTAGGACTTTTAAAAATACTTTGAGCTAAAAACAATACTGTCATTATTATTATTTTTACTTCAGGGGTTGTTGTTTAGCCAGAACCCCTACTGATTCCCCCTACTGATTCCCCCTGATCCTTGGAATGCTTTCCTGCCAATTGTGTATGACTTGAACAAAGTGCCGGGGCCAGTTTCAGCTAACTAACCGTTACCATGGCCTTCAGGGGGTCGCCCTTACCAACGTATGCTTTGGTTTTTTGCTTTCCGTTACTCAGATTTCTTGATACTTGAATGATTGTGTTCAGCAATGTTACTGAAAAAAAAACCCCACAGTTCCTCAAAGAAGCACTTTCTGCCAATGTCAGGGATCTTCAAAATAAAACTCAGAACAGGAAATAAATTGTAGAAGCTGGCTCTGTTCCTAAAACAAAACAAAGCTGTAACCTGTAACACTGCCCCTTCCAAGATTCCTACTTCTCAAGTAGTGTTTGAGGAATTTTAAACCCCCGTCAGAAAGGACCCCTCCTTGTATTTGTACTGATCAATCGCACCCACGGTATTCACCTACAGGTGGTGAAAATGGTTTGTTGTTTAACATCGCACAAAAGGACTCTGCCAACTGCCAGTTACACTAAAACGATGAATGGTCCTGGGGTTGGCAAATTATTTTGGGGGAAATGATAGCTACTCGCTGTTTCATTCTCAGTGGAAAGCGCTTGCGTGACTCCACCTGTACTGTGTGTGTTTGCCATAGCTGATTTGACATCTGGCAACCCACACAACCCTCCAATGGGATCCCACCCCGTTTATAGGAATGACTTTTCTTTTGGAACTTTGGCTTTCATAAAACTCAACTAAAACTCATGAATATCATGAACAGGTTTAATGAGCTAGTGAAAAAAATCCCCTGAGGGAATGATGGTTTCGTGTGAAATGTCTAAATATGCATTTCTGTTTTTTATTTTCTAAGTATTATCTACTTATTATATAATAAGATGGTCTAAACTTATCATGAGTGTTGCTGACAGATGTATAATCTATAGCAGTAATATGTTTGAGATAATGTTACACATTGGTGTGCGAAGGCAGAACTGACTGCTTGCTATTTCGAAGGCCACACATATGTAATTTGACACGGTCTGTAGTTGAGACGCGGTGGAAAGATTCTCAAGCACTTTTTCAACATTCCATCCAACCTCCAGATTATAACCCGTTTAGTGAAAATAGAATATAAAAGAGACATCGGGAAATTATAAACCAAACAATGCAAGATATTAAATCGGCAACCAATTACCGAATATGTTATTTATAACAGTCCATGTTTTACGGTAAGTGGTAAGTTAGTGGCCAAAGACATCTGCATAAATGTTTTTTGTTTATGGGTCATGTATGCGTTTGCGTGTATTCAGTAAATGTAAGATTGTAAAGTTGGACTGACTGGAAACAGGGAAGCTTGCAGAGAAAGAGGTTGAAGATCAGGGGTTTATTTTGGGCAGGTGGGTGGAGATGATATTTTGGCAACTGGAATGTGCCTGAAGGGAAGTAATAATATGGCCATGTGGGTCTCTCACCCAATGGCCTGCAGACCGGCTGCCTATCTCGTCTTTATCAGTGTGTATCAGTCACAGGGGTATCAAAGGGAAACCAGACTTACAAGGAAAAAACTGAGACAACTCTGGACTAAAGCTGCTTGGACAAATAGATGTTAACAGAGTTTTAAAAAGAAAAGAAAAAAAAAGCTGAATCCCTTTAGTTCATGTTAGCATATAATTTAATTGACAAACCGATGTTGTTGCTTGACTTAGTCAGGTAAAAGATTACCGTGAAGTTGTATCCCTTTAGTTTCACTGCGTTTTAGTTGAGTTCTCCACGCACAGGCTTACCCTGCTTTTACAGGAGCACTCTGGAAAGATGGCTTAGATGAACTTAGTGCTATTTAACTGATAAAAATGATTTACTCAAATCAATATAATTATAGCTAGCCAGAAGCAAGTCCTTTAATGCTGGTTTGCTGTTGAACTATGCAAGGGTTTGAGAATTCTGTGCGCTTTATTGATATTTTTACAATAAAGTTGAAGTATTGTGTTCCTATGTACTGGGATAAAACCAAATGTGTAAAAATCCTAGGATTTAGGGGTTGAGCCAGGCAGGCGCCTCCAAAACGTGAATTAGTGAAGAACGTAGTATTTGTGAATACTAAACACAAATCTCAGGTACAGTATTCATTCTTCTGTTCCGTGCTTTGTGAAGGGGAACTGGCATTAAGAAATTAAATTAAATTTTGCTATGTACTATACCAACTATATAGGTGTAGAGCAAACGTCATGGGACCTGCTTTCTTAATCCAACAACTCTGCGAACCAGACACACACTGTGACCTGCGCTTTCCTGCGTATTCCGTTGATGGTCTGTGCCATTAGTGCGGGCGATAGAGTAACGAAACCCCAAGCGAAACCCCTCCGCAACCAGGATTGTTTTTGCGTTCAGGGGAAACCCGTTTACCAATTCACACCAATACAATAGCGTCTGAGAAACACGTGGCAGAAATAAACACAGTCTCACATCCGAGCGGCCGGTGGGATTTAACAGCAGCAAGCGAATATTGTCGCTGTGGGTTACAGCTGCTGTTCTTTGTAACGAGATTCGAGGGTCACATACATGACTGCCTCAGAGGTTAAGCACCTACGCTAAGCCAGCGTTGTCGATGTCCATTTTATAGCTAGAATGGATTTAAAGATAACCATGCAAATTAGTTTATTTTGTTCAGCTACAAATAGGCTATTTATTTAGAAAGTTAGCTTGAGGGAAGGCACATACTGTCTAAATAGCTGGTGCAGACTTGTCTTCTCAGCGCAGTAGTTCAAAGATATTTTTAAAATTGGAATTTAAAGTTTAAACTGTTGTTTTGTTGTTGTAAAGACTACGTATTTACTGCCGGGTAGCAAGTGAAAATATTGCTTAAAATATAAGCTGTAGCACAAAATGCTCACTAATGAAGATTAGCTTAACACTGAATTCTGGTCCAGTATACTGCTACGGTTTTTTTTTTTTTTTTTTTTTTTTGCAAATTCGTTTTATATATTCCGGTTTGGATTTTATTTTATGAAAAAAAAGTTTAGGTTCAAAATTGCTATTTCTTCGAGCCATTCATTAAATATAATTTTACTATTATCATGTTATAAGTATGGATTCATTCGTCAACTCGTATTGCGGTATTTCTCCTTTATAAATATAGGGCTACTGTAAAAATGCTTTAGTTGAATCGAGGAGGCTACATTTTTCTTGGGCAGTATCTTAGGCTACTCGTGCTTTCTCGAAGGGACAGAAGTCGGAACCAAATTACTTCACTGTACGCTATCTCTTTTGAAGTTTGTTATAGAGCCTCCTATACGGAGGGCTGGCAGTTCTCTATAGAAAATGAGGAACATGGGGGCTCTGTTTAGATACTGCATTTCCTTTTTTTATTTTTGTCCTCTAACACACAGGTCAACACGAGGTAGGGCAATGAATAGACGCCGGCTAAGGGGTTAAACGCTCAACCGTTTGACTATTGATCCAGGTCATGTGACTTTTATGAGATCCCCCTCGGGGGACTGAACTGGGTAGATGGCGACGCCTTGCCTCGACGTGTTGATCTGCTGACGAACATTGTTTTCAATAAGCTTTTCCTATGACCCGATGCATCGTGTTTCTGATTGTAACTGAGCGGGTCTTTCTATGCTCCGCTGCTTCGCAAACCGCTCACTTGTCCCGAGTAGCCGGGTTCTTTACACTCAGCTTTACCGTGGCTACATACCGTGGCTCTCTGCTTTATAGCTAACGAATCTGGCTGTGCGCTTACCAGACATCTGTCACTCTCACCAACCAGTAGTATAATATAGTTATGAATTAACAAAAGTGATGCAATATTTTTTTATCAAACATTTTGTATGTCCTAATTAATTAAATCAAATTGATTTTTTTGATATGCAGATTAATTGTAATGCTGTAGTAGACTTCATTTTGTAATCTTTGTCTTAGTTAACATTTTGTGTGTGTTTGTGTGTCTGTTTTAGTGCCATATATTTAGATTTAATGGTGATTTATTCTGGGGTCACGGAGTTTAAACTTTTAGATGCGTTTCTTTTTCTTTATTCTCTCAGCAAATGCAAATGGACACTTTAAATGTCAAAAGACAACGTGTTAATGCAAATTAATGGCATCCTCTCCAAAAGCCGAATGTAAATTGAAGGCTTTCACAGCCAAAGCTGAATGTAAATCTTTATAAATGAGCCATGCTCCTTTCTCCATTTAGCGATTCTCGTCAACAACCCCCCCGTTTCCAAGGTGACTCAGGTGTCAGCTGCAATGCGTTGGCATGAAATCAAAGATTGTCTAACAATCAGAAGAACCCTACTATTTAAACACAGGTTGTGGCTTTTATGATAACTTAATTGACTATAAATGAATAATTGAATATAACTGAATGTATAAACATTACAAAGCACCCAGAAGTAGCGAAATTATTATTAATTCCAAAACGTAGTTTCTTAGGCTTTTCACAGAAGCAAGGCAACTTCTGCAAACTGATGGAGGTATAGCTTCTCCATAGGCTGCACTTCAGAACCCCTTTTCTCTGTCAGTACCGTCGTTGTCAGTGTTTAAATGGAGTCAGTGACTTTCCATGTTTTTATTATCACAAGATAATGTGCTAACGTATTCCCACAAGCCTGTTTGTTGTGCTAACGTATTCCCACAAGCCTGTTTGTCGTGTTAACGTGTTCTCTCAAGCCTGTTTGCTGGGTTAAAGTAAAGGGAAGGAAAGTTACCTTAGAGTTTAATGAATAAAAGTTGTCATGTATGTATCTCTAGCAAGGGAATATAACCTGTATTCAGTGCCATAGCGAAAGACCCAAAAAACCCAATCAGTAACCCATTGTAATCATGTGTCACTTGTGGTAACGGGTACCGATCATTCCCATCGCTCAGGCTTGTTCTTAGTCAGCACCGCAGGGTTTCCTGATAATTCCATGGGTTGCTCGGTGTTGCCCACAGATGTGGTGTCAGACCTCCCAGCTGAAGGGGGGATTGGCAGGTCTGAATGACGAGCTCGGAGGACCGGCAGGTCTGATTGACGAGCTCGGGGGACCGGCAGGTCTGAATGACGAGCTCGGAGGACCGGCAGGTCTGAATGACGAGCTCGGAGGACCGGCAGGTCTGATTGATGAGCTCGGAGGACCGGCAGGTCTGAATGACGAGCTCGGAGGACCGGCAGGTCTGATTGACGAGCTCGGAGGACCGGCAGGTCTGAATGACGAGCTCGGAGGACCGGCAGGTCTGATTGACGAGCTCGGAGGATTGGCAGGTCTGAATGACGAGCTCGGAGGACCGGCAGGTCTGAATGACGAGCTCGGAGGACCGGCCGGTCTGAATGACGAGCTCGGAGGGCCGGCCGGTCTGATTGACGAGCTCGGAGGACTGGCAGGTCTGAATGACGAGCTTGGAGGACTGGCAGGTCTGAATGACGAGCTCAGAGGACTGGCAGAGGCTGGTTGGGCTCCAGTGGCCAACCCCAATCATGTGCTATGCGACACTTGTTGGGGACCTACTACAGTTTCATTGTGCCATTTGTAATTAAAACAAAGGCAGGCCTGTGCACAGCCTGTGTTACAGCGTGTGGGTGGCCGTGACAGGGGGAAACGGCGTGTTATTTAAATAAATGCTGGTGGGAATGGGAATGTAACAAGGCCATCATGGGCCTGGCTGCCTAACAGTCTGGTCATAACAGGGGGGAATCATTTTTAAAACAATGTAATTTCTTTGAAAAAAATGAAGGAACCTGAATGTGTTCCCTGGAAGGAAAAAGATTCCGGTACCCTAGTCGCCACTTCAGTGAATATTCTGGGTGGATCTAAGTCAGAACAAACTAGAAAGAAATCGGCTCCCGTTTAAATTCTACGGCTTTGAAGAAGGCAACGCTTCTAAACAGGAAACTGCGGCACTATTTCTGCTTTTGAGAAAATTGTTTTGTTTTTTTTCCTTAAAAAAAAAAAAAAAACCCACTGCATTGAGGGGCCCCGTGAGTTTGTACTATAGATTTAACTAGATATGAGAGATGCAGTTCCCCTCTCCACTAACCCAGATAAACAGATGTGTTCTTGAGTAGTTGTGTTGTGGGGTGGGGGTCTTGTGAAAAGGAAACAGCTGGAACCTTTAAAAAGAAGGTAAAGAAGCTCTGGGGCCGGCCCGCTGAGGAACAACGGCAGGGTCAGGGAAGGGGCCCTAATTGGTCGGCTCAACCCAAAAATCATTAGCTGTTTAACAAGAAGGGAACATTCCATGGATTTCCGTGTACAAATACATGCTACTCATGAGAGCGGCTGTGTTCGAGAGGGCAAGCAGATAAGCGATGAACTCCATGCCCCTTTGACTGACGTATCCGCCCAGCTAAGAATACACCAGCCCTCATTATTTAATCCATCTACAAGTGATATCTACAAGTGGTATCAGTCAAGGCCCGCAGCTGATCCAATCCTGTAACCAGCAGGGCAACATGAGCCCATGTTGGGACGATTCTGCAGGCCTCTGTACACCATGTACTTTTCCCCTCTGCCTGTAATAGATATAGATATGGAGACAGTGGGGCAGGTCTTGGGGAGGGGTTTCTGGGGGGAAGAAGAAAGCCGTGCCGGTACTGTTAGGGAGGAGGAGGAGGAGGAGGAGGAGGAGGAGGAGGAGGTGATGGACAGACGTAGAAGCTCCATTAAAAACTTACGAGCGGGAGACTGAATGGAGCCATTTATAATTTATGGTGTGGCTCTCCTCGGAAACGCACGCATCCTGTAATTAAGGTTCCACTTGCCTCTAACTGCACAGCGCCCCCTCCCCCCGGGCCCTTGCATGTTTGTGATTAGAGGATATTTAGGCTTCTTGGCGTCACTAATGAGCGCTAAATGGCATGCTAGAATGAGTGTAGCGGGAGACGTCCCTATTCGGGAAAGCGTTGTATAATGGACCTTTCTCATATCGCCGGAATCTGCGCCTGACTCCAACTGGCATTTTTCCCAGGATATTCGATGGTGTATAATCTTTAACACCTATTTCGCTATTACACGATTTGCTACACAATCCAGGCAGTGTAAAAATAGCCAACAGAAGTGGCGAAGCTGTACTGGGGTGGAAGTACAGGCCAGATATGGTCATTCATCCCCCTGGACCATTCATCCCCCTGGACAATTCATCCCCCTGGACAATTCATCCCCCTGGACCATTCATCCCCCTGGTCCATTCATCCCCCTGGACCATTAATCCCCCTGGACCATTCGTCCCCCTGGTGCATTCGTCCCCCTGGACCATTCGTCCCCCTGGACCATTCGTCCCCCTGGTGCATTCGTCCCCCTGGACCATTCGTCCCCCTGGTGCATTCATCCCCCTGGTGCATTCATCCCCCTGGACCATTCATCCCCCTGGACCATTCATCCATTCCCAGTGCATTCCCAGACAAAATCTTCATCAGTTTTTACACTATCGTTCAAATGTTTGCGGTCACTTAGAAATGTCCTTGTTTTCGAAAGAATAGCTCATTTTTTGTCCGTTAAAATAACATCGAATTGATCAGAAACACAGTTTAGACATTGTTAATGTTGTAAATGACTATTGTAGCTGCAAACGGCTGATTTTGAACAGAGGCCCATTATCAGCAACCATCAGTCCTGTGTTCCGATGACACGTTGTGTTTGCTATTTCAAGTTTATCATTTTAAAAGGCTAATTGAAATTGCTAAACTCATCAGTCTGTTCTTGTTCTGAGAAACGAAAGGTTATTCCATGCAAGAAATTTCTAAGAAACTGAAGATCACGTACTACGTTGTGTACTACTCCCTTCTCAGAACAGCGCAAACTGTCTCTAGCCAGAACAGAAAGAGGAGTGGGAGGCCCCGGTGCACAACTGAGCAGGAGGACAAATACATTAGAGTGTCTAGTCTGAGAAACGCCTCACAGGTCCTTAACTGGCAGCTTCATTAAACATTCCCCGCAAAACACCAGTCTCAACGTCAACAGTGAAGAGGCGACTCCGGGATGCTGGTCTTCTAGGCAGAGTTGCAAAGAAAAAGCCGTATCTCAGACTGGCCAATCAAAAGAAAAGGTTAAGATGGGCAAAAGAACACAGACACTGGACAGAGGAAGATTGGAAAAAAGTGTTTGGACAGATAAATCTAAGTTTGAGGTGTTCGGATCACAAAGAAGAACATTTGTGAGACTCAGACCAGATGAAAAGACGCTGGAGGAGTGTCTGACGCCATCTTTCAGGCGTGGTGGAGGCGATGTGATGGTCTGGGGGTGCTTTGGAGGTGGTAAATTGGGAGATTTGTACAGGGTAAAAGGGATCTTGAAGAAGAAAGGCTGTCATTCCATTTTGCAAGGCAATGCCGTACCCTGTGGACGGCGCTTTATTGGAGCCAATTTCCTCCTATAACAGGACAAAGTACAGCTCCAAACTATGCAAGAACTATTTAGGAAAGAAGCAGTCAGCTGGTATTCTGTCCACTATAATGGAGTGGCCCGCACAGTCACCGGATTAAACCCTATTGAGCTGTTGTGGGAGCAGCTTGACCGTATGGTACGATCCAACTTGTGGGAGGGGCTTCAGGAAGTATGGGGTGAAATCTCTTCAGATTACCTCAACAAACTGACAACTACAATGCCAAAGGTCTGCAAGACTGTAATTGCTGCAAATGGAGGATTCTTTCAATTAAAAAATAATAATTTCTAACCTTGTCAATGACTATATTTCCTATTCATTTCCTGTTCAAAATAATTTCATGTATGTTTTCATGGAAAACAAGGACATTTCTAAACGACCCCAAACATTTGAATGGTAGAGAGAGAGAGAGAGTGTGTGTGTGTGTGTGTGTGTGTGTGTGTGTGTGTGTGTATAATCTATGGTTTCTTTCTCTGAACAAGGCTACGCCTGGTGGCCTTACGGTTTATTTTATTTTCCCGTTCCACAGTTGTATGACCTGGACGAGGACCCGAAGCGAAAAGAGTTTCTGGATGACCTTTTCACCTTCATGCAGAAGAGAGGTAGGCTGCAGTAGCGGAACTCATTCAATGTTTCTCCATCCACAGTCCAGAGAACTGCCGGGTGGATTATGGACTGTGGATGGTGGAGTCGGGTAGCATGTCCGGTGGTCTACCTCTCCACACGCTTAACGTTCACCTGTTTATCCGGTTATTTATTGCTTTATAACGACTGCCAAGTCCTCCCGGTCTTAAGTGTCTAATATGTTCTAATAACTGGTATCATCTTCACATTTATTACCTAATTAAGCAGAACTCACTGTATTGCACTTATGTGGCTTCAGATACTTCAAATGGCTTTACAAATCTGGCTGTCAGTGTGTCAGTTCTAGTTTTACTTAGTCTTTGACTAAAAAATATCAGAATAGTCTCAGTTTACTCTCTTGTGTAAAAAAAAAAAAAAAGGCTTAAAACTTATTAGGACACTGCCCCCTAGGGGTAGAAGATAGGAGTAGCATGAAAAAGCAGTTTTTCATGCTACTTAAAAGATAGCTTGGCAGTGGACTTAAACAAGATGAATTAGTATCTCTATTGTCTTCAGTGTGCAATTTGTGGAACACTGATAAACTAAAAATAATATAGTGAAAGTGTGACGAAGACATTAAACCAGCCCATTAAGCACAGTGACAAACAGACAGGCATAGCCAGGTCTTACTCCTTGTGTTACCAGCAACCCCCGGTCGTATTTAAGTGAGCATTCAATGCATGTGATATCCACTCTGCGCTTCTCCAGGGACTCCGGTCAACAGAATCCCCATTATGGCCAAGCAGGTCCTGGACCTTTACATGCTGTACCAGCTGGTGACCGAGAAGGGCGGCCTGGTGGAGGTCATCAACAAGAAGCTGTGGAGGGAGATCACCAAAGGCCTCAACCTGCCTACCTCCATCACCAGCGCAGCCTTCACTCTCAGGACGCAGTGAGTTCCCTGGGCAGGGTTTCAGGGGCCTAGTGAGGAGAGCAGCTGCAGTCTCGCTCTCTTTCAAACCTTGAAGAAGACAGGACAGTAAGATCAACGGAGCGTTTTCAACTGGAACAATTCTGCCCGTCTGAGGGGCCTGAAGGAACCACGGCTAAAACATGCTCTCCCTCCTCCTGACAGGTATATGAAGTACCTGTACCCCTACGAATGTGACAAGAGAGGGCTTAGCAACGCCAACGAGCTCCAGGCTGCTATCGACAGCAACAGGCGGGAAGGGCGTCGGCACAGCTTCGGGGGGTCCCTTTTCACCTACTCCCCCAACGGCACTCCGACTATGCTGTCCTCCCCCAAACTGCCTGTATCCAGCGTGGGCGTGGCCATGGCCAACGGGGGCCCCCTCACTCCCATACAGAAAATAAAACACGGTAAGCCAGATAAGGGGGGCGGGAGAGAGAGAGAGAGAGAGAGAGAGAGAGAGAGAGAGAGAGAGAGAGAGAGAGAGAGAGAGAGAGAGAGAGAGAGAGAAAGCTGGGAGTGAATTGAATTCTCAGATACCCCGCAACTCATGTTTCCTGTTGCTTTGATGAATCAATCACTATGGTTCAGGTGTGGGCTCAGATAGCCAGATGGGCAGGTATAAAATGTCAGGCGGGTAATTGAGATTAATAATCGGCCAAGACTTTCCACTGCCTTGTCTTCACATTGAAGTGTGGTAAGACCTCCTTTGCGGGGCGAGTCCTTAGCAACCCACGGCGCCGTAACGGCCATGTGTCGCCCTGCAGAAGACGAGAGGTCAGTGCCGGTCTCTGGCGCGGGCCGAGTGCCGGCGGCGGCGGTGCAGATGGCCACCGCTCAGGCTGCCCTGGAGCAGCTGAGGAAGCAGCTGGAGAGTGGGGAGCCCCTGGAGAAGAAGATGGCCCTGCCAGCGGAGGACCACCAGCGTCTCGTCCAGAGGGCACTGCAGCACAACCTGCTGGCCATGACCGCACAAATGCCCTTGAACCTCCGCATCAGCAGCCAGGGTGAGGCGTCCACAGTTAGGGGTGAGGCGTCCACAGTTAGGGGCGAGGCGTCCACAGCCAGGGTGAGACGTCCACAGTTAGGGGTGAGGCATCCACAGTTAGGGGCCAGGGACAGGGTGAGGCGTCCACAGTTAGGGGTGAGGCGTCCACAGCCAGGGTGAGGCGTCCACAGTTAGGGGTGAGGGACAGGGTGAGGCGTCCACAGTTAGGGGTGAGGCGTCCACAACCAGGGTGAGGCGTCCACAGTTAGGGGTGAGGCGTCCACAGTTAGGGGTGAGGGACAGGGTGAGGCGTCCACAGTTAGGGGTGAGGCATCCACAGTTAGTTAGGGGTGAGGCGTCCACAGTTAGAGTGAGGCGTCCACAGTTAGGGGTGAGGCGTCCACAGCCAGGGTGAGGCGTCCACAGTTAGGGGCGAGGCGTCCACAGTTAGGGGTGAGGGACAGGGTGAGGCGTCCACAGTTAGGGGTGAGGTGTCCACAGTTAGGGGTGAGGGACAGGGTGAGGCGTCCACAGTTAGGGGTGAGGCGTCCACAGCCAGGGTGAGGCGTCCACAGTTAGGGGCGAGGCGTCCACAG
>JAOYSI010005555.1:0-13459 GCA_025775065.1 Hiodon alosoides
ATTAATTTCTCTGCATCCTGAAACCCTAAAAAATGTCTAATCTTAGCAATGTTTCTAAGATGGTAGAATGCTATTCTAGCAATATCTTTAGTATGACGGTCAAAAGAAAGAAAGAAACTGGCATGTCAATCGTTTACTGATGGCAAATCTCCCCTTCAAGTTAACCCCTTAATTTTGGGGCTTGTTCACATGATTAGGTCAAAGGGGTTTATGATTGTGTAATATTCCTCTTTGAGTTTAAGTGAAGGTGTTTCTACTCCAATTCTACTGGTTTCCCATAATTTCTTTATTCCACTCAAGGACTGAGTAGGTCTCCTCTAGACATTGTTGCAATTGACAGAAATGCCTCTTAAAACCAATTAACCAAAACAAAACATTGACAACACAGTGATTTAATTTGATTGATACTTCAGATTTATTTTTTTCAATAATGGGGAAAACAGGTTCAGACACTAAAATAAATAGAAAATAGTCACCCATAACAGTATCTTAAAATAGACATCTAAATAAATACATAGTTTACAAACTTATCTACATACACAATATTCTTTTTTATCCCCAGTTCATAAAAAACATTTGCTCTGACATTTAATTAAATGCCATGCAAAACTCATGAAATCATGTTGAAGAAATGTTACATACAGCAGTCAACTGAAACCACTCCCCAGGCATGGAGGGTGGATGGCAGGGTGGTAGAGGTAAAGAGGAGGACCAGTTTGTTGCTGAATGCGTGCAGGATACGGGATGAGGTCATGGACGGTGGGAGGGTATCAGAAATCCATCAGGTTTGTAACAACCGCGGCATTATAGATCAAGTCAGATATGTACCCCAGTGAGGTCTGGGGCCCAATGACGGGATGATGGTCCTGCCCAATGGGGACATCCCAGTACATCTGCTGCGGATCTGTAGGAACCACCTGGTCCACAGAGGGACAGCTGAACCCACCCTGGGTAGCTGAGTAGGACTGGAGCCTGGGATGCCTGTACGTCGGGGTAGCATTGCACGACTGGCCGAACTCCTCCCACTGCCGTTGGGCAGGTTGGCCCTGCCGCACCATGGTGGCTGGAGGTGCAAGGGGCCCCGAGTGGGGGTGGTGGGCATCCTCCCACAGCAACGACTCGGGAAGGTCAGGAGAGCTGGGTGGACGGGGTTGCAGGGGGTGATGGGAAATGGGAGCGTTGTACTGTCTGACCCAGTTTGAGAACAAATGCTGTCCACCGTTAGCCCGGCTTGGCTCTGATCCGCCCAGCTCCCCTGATGTGACCGGAGTGAAGGTGGGTCCAGGGGATGGGAGACTAGGTGGGGGGAAACAGGTCAGACCGGGACCCACTCTACCGGGACTCCTCCGTAATGGTTTGCTGAGCCTGCCGCTCTTGATACTTCGTGCTCGTCTGTTCTGGAACCACACCTATTAAACAAGATATAAATTCCATTTTTTATAAGGTATAACTGATAGCATGAACGGCTTAAAAAAAAAAAATTCTCTTGTTCAATTACAAATAACTCAAAGAAATGGGTGTGTGTTAGGTAACGCTTACCTGTATCTTGCTTTCAGGAAGGTGTGTGAGTGCTGCCAGTCTCTCGCGTAACGTAATGTCTGGATAAGGCGTCAATACAAAGGCTCGCTCCAGTTCTGAGAGTTGAGCGCGGCTGAAGATAGTTCTTTTCCTCTTCCTTTGCCCCTCTGCAAGGCCTACTCTCTCCGGTTCGGAAGATCTTGCAGGCTCACCCAAACGCTCTACGGACACAAAAAATTTTAGAAACTTGTTAGAAATATACATAATTTTATTAGAATGTTTTCCATCCCAACTAATTGAAATTCTCAATGAACAGAAACAACACAGATTACTTATTATTTCAGATGTATTTCAAATATATAATTGTGAAGAATGTATATTTTCATGGAGGTTTAACTTTTTTTTCACAAATTACTGTTGTCGCGACATATATCTACTGATAACAATAATTAAAATTAGGACTTGTTATATTTATTCACATTTAAAACATAAAGGTGATAGAAAGAACAAATTCTTAACAATTTTCTCTTTCATATAGCTTCTGCTTACCTTTAAATTCATCATTGTGTTTTGTAAGAGCAAAATGTATATCCTTGCTGTCCGTCAGTTTCTGAGAGCCAAAAAAGCCAGGGTCCAAAAAACGTGCCATAACTGGCGGTCCCAAGCCTCAGTTGATACCAGCTTGACTGCAAAGTTTAACGCAGGGATAATATCGAGCACGTGTCGGTATACCTCCGGGGTCCGTGAGTTGGAGAGTATTGAAGTGCTGGTATTGAAGTCCTCTTATACGAGTACGCGAAGCCGCCTCCCCTCGAAAAAACCCCCATTTAACCGTCGACTCCTTAACCTCTCACATTCAGGTGTCACTAATGGTGGCTACCTGTGACGTCGTGTAAGTGGACGACAAAAGATACCCTCTTTGATCCCCTGATTGTCTGACACTCGGCGCGCCAGTCTGACAGATTCGAGCCTCTCTTTCCAAGTTGCGTTGAAGACGGCAGGAAGACGGAGATAACTATACTGTCTGCCGTTCTGCATCAGTCAAACAGCCCGCAAGACAGTCTGCAACAGTATAATATTTATTTACGTAACGATTTTTGTGTGATCCACTGTCACGTTTTTCGCAAACCCAAAAGTATGAAACAAGATCCGTTAAAACTGTAAAATGTTTTGGAGTACTCACCAGTAGATATAAAAAAAAATAATAATCATATATTACTTTCAACACACGAGGTATTTATATTTTAAAACGCCGTTTTTATTATCATATTTACTTTGTTATTTTTACTTTCTAATACACTATTTAGAAAGAGAACAACATTTTTTTTTTTTTTACAGCGTAACAAGTCGTGCCATAATAAATCTCTTTCTCGAATCTCATTTTTGTTATTTTAATATCAGATTTCAGGGATAATATCACGTGGATTTGTAGGGCGAACAACAGTACAGTGGAATCAGATGTAATCTGAGACTAAATTAGTTTGGTAATCTGGATGTTCTAGTCTAGTGTTTTTCTAACTTGTACTCATCCTCGAAGAAGTCTAGTAAAACGAGAAGAGAAAAAAACATTACAATTCCATTAACTACTGGTCATTATTATTAGGCTATAGTTCACCCTTTTCTGGGTCTTAACCGGGGTCAACTGATCTTCACGAAAAGAGTAATAGCAATTTCAGTAAAAAATGTCTTGTGGGCACTAACACGGTAAGCATCGTTTAAACTGAAAAGAGATTTCTTTTAATCTTTCCGAATAACCTATTTCCCTTTACTTCATTCGAGAAGGTCTTTAGAGTTGAAGAGCGGCCACTCTCTTCCGTTCATTTACATTGCTAAAACACGTCTTTTAGTCTGGGAATACACACAACTTTAGCAGTGAATTCCGGGCGACTTTGATATTGATTGCCCATTAAGTGTGTGATAAGAAACAGAAGTTATTGTTTCTAAAACGGGATAAAATACTGTAATCAAACAAATGAAAAATGTCCTCGAGAGTATTGTAAGAGTAATTTACGTTATTATTATGATCATATATTGTTTAAATTCAGTCGAAACTGTTAGTAACAGAGCTCCGATAAAGATTTCAAATATCTTATCACCACTTTGATCCTGCGCACACCCTTTGCCATTGGCTATAAAAAAGAATTTAAAAACGTGGCTGGTCGAATAATTCATGTGATAAATTCCTTAACTGTACGATAAAGCACCAAAACCTTCGCTCCTCTGCCAAGTTTCCAAATAACCAATCGAATTAAAAGAATATAAACGTAACATTATAAAACAACGTTTGTGTTACGCTGTTCGACCGCCGCTCTTCCGCTAACTTGTAGGTTGTTTTACTTCTTTAAACAATTCATTAACAAACTCAGCTGTAACTTGCCAAATTGCCAATTCGGTCTAGCTAGTTCGTAATTTATTTTCATCCCGCAAAGCGTTAGACTTTAGTTAGCAAGTAATATCCGGAGCTGGAGTGTGGAAAGAAATAAAGTATAAAGTATAAAATCAACGTGATACAGCGTTGGCGGCTGTTGGCGGAAAAAAAGTTAGTTAGTGAAACAGAGAACAGAGATTTTTACTTGGGCTCATGCCCTGTCAGTTATTTTGTTACACTGAAAATAGAATTCCCGTTGATTTAACCCATGTCTCTGGAGATTCAAGGTTGATTTTATGGAGCAAAGACGGAGAAACGTAACGCAATATATACATGTTACAATGTTTAAGTCCCGCAAAAAGTTTATTTTAAATACAGTAAAGAAAACGTTGCCTACGATTCCACTTTTACAGTTTTGGCCCTTCCGTTTCTGCAGAACGTGTGTGACGTACTCGCAGACAAAAAATACAGTTATCAAAAGAATCGACTCTGAAACGAACGGCGAACGTTCTTCAAATTAATTACCATAAATAGGAGACGAATACACAACGTTGACTATTATTTTTCACACACATATTTAAGCTTAAGGGAACATTTTTTTGTGACTAATTTAATATATAATATAATAATTAATATAAATAATTTATGCCAATTAATACCAGGATACATGTTTAAATTCACAATTATCTTTAAGATTTATTATCTTTAAGATGTCCACTGGAATTTTGATTTGTTGTTTTGCCATACCTAGCGATTACCATTGCGTTATATTTGAAGGCAGAATGTAGCATATAACTTAATAACCATTTGCGGTGGGTTATGACATTCTAAAATGCTGTAAATCGATGAATATATTTCTTATTGATTAGAAGAATATGATCCAATGTTCAAATAACTTGGGGATACCGAAAAATGCCATCAGGTGGATTTATACCATTGGAGTGATTGGTAAATTGAGCAATCGAGGTCTTTGAGTCCTGCATATACACCTATCGGACTATTAATTTTTCATAGAGTTCCCCTGTACAGAACTCCAATGCAAAAGCCGGAGGTAGTATTGTTTTAATATTTTAGATTCGATTTAACCAAATTATTTTAACTGCAGTGATTCAAAACGGCCAGCGTGTGGCGCTGCTAATACACAAAAATTGTTTTATGAACTCAATCGCTACACTGGTATTCGATGATCCGGGCAATGTTTCCAGTCAGAGCACTTATTTGCTATTGTATTAGAATTCTACTTGACTACATCTTGTTGTTTTATTGGAATATGGTATAGGCTGTAAATAACGGTAAAGGCCACGGAAAGGTTACATACACACTTTATTTTGGTTTTACGATTTGTCGTTTCAGTCCTTAAAGAAAAAAAAACCTTGCGCATACAAAGTCAGTGCAGCCTGTAACCCCACCACTCGTGCGTCTGCACCTCCGGCTTCCGGTACATTGATGCAAACTTTGGCATGAAACCTACTACTGCAGTCAAAACGATTAATTTCCAATGTAAGCGAACACTCTCTCTTACCACACTGTGAGGCCACAGGCACTTTGGTGATGCATATAGTGAGCTTTTATCTATGTAATTATTACAAACCACAGTCTTTTAGAGCTATGATGCAGCCGTGAAAAAACACCCAGCAGAAACTACTTAAAATATTATCCCTCCTCTGAAAGACCCCAGCATTTCTCTGACTGAAATGGTATAAAAACAAGGCAATTTAACGGGCAATGATCTACTTAGCAGGGTCCCTGACGGCGAAAGTCTGATGATTTTACCATTGGGGCATTCCTCGGGCCTTATTGTCTCGGCAGCTGCTTACGCAATGGACAGACAGGTCCGGCTCTCACATTAGCCACCGACCAGTTCCACAAAAGCCATAGCATCATCTCCACTTCCTCCCGCCAGTGGGTTTTTGACTGTGAGGGACAGCGAGCGGGGTACAGAAACACAGGAGGTGGGCCATAACTATGACTACGTAAATAGCTGACTCAAGGACATAGTGTACCAAGCGCCCTCTCCTTGAACACGTGTAGTTCAGTTTGACGTCAGGGATTTGAAGGCAGGATGGCGTCTTCGGGAAGTTGCAGTTCCCGATCAGGCAAGTTTCTGCTTTTTTTTGGGGGGGGGATTCCAGCCGTCACTCGAACCTGCGCAGGTGATTGTAGAGTGACTGCACATAGGTGAAGACGCACATGGGGTCGGGTTTGCGACCCATCACCATCATGTCCTCCACCTCTATGAGACGGTCACAGCTTGCCTTCTCTCTGAGGTGGGAAGTAGAGGGAGATTATATGTGTCAGGAGCGTTGAACTCTCTTTCCAGAGAGGGCAACTGCATGGTGGAAACACAAGCACGACATGCACTGGCCCCTGGATGCAAACAACCCTGCTTACTCGGCTGTGCTGAAGGCCACCTCAAAGTTGTGCTTGCGGTCAGCGGGAGTCAGCGCGTTGTAGTCAAACTCGGTGGGGAAGAAGGAGTGGACCAGGGCGCAGAAGGCCATTCCATCACTCCAGCTGGAGGAGAAGTTCTGGATGTCAATGTTCTTGGGAGAGAAGGATAATTGTATTATCGGTAACTTATTAAAACGATGGCGATTCATACGTGGATGTAATGTGTATCAATAAAGCACTTTTGTTTATTATATTGAACTGAACAGAGAACAAAAGTGTGTGTGTGAGAGAGAGAGAGATGGGTAAAACAAATGAATGCATACATAGGAAACGAAGCAGTAAAATTGACTGGCACCAGGGTGTGACTTTGCTATCCCTCTCGGATTCTAATGGACAAAACAGCTTCAGCTTCAGAGAGCCAGACCTGGGCCCCACGGTGTTCCAAATGGTCTGTACGTGCCCCGCAGCTTTGCAGTTCAACTTCTGCTTTAAGACAGAGCAGCTTGGCGAGTAAACACTGCCAGTGTCACATGGAGACCTTTGGCTTCATGGTAAACCCTTCTGCACGGCTTCTATGCAGCCCAGAGTTCTCACCCCAGCCTTCCTTTGTCACTCATCAAAATTCTACTGAGGCAATTTGTTTCGGTTCTGTCCTTGGCTTGAGAACACACTCTCTTTAACCAGTGCCATATGGGATGGCTGGCACAGACCAGCAGTGGCAGGATACAGGTTGTTGTTAAAAGTACATGCTCACACACACACACACACACACACACACACACACACACACACACTTACATACACACACACACGCGCACACGTACACACTTACATACACACACAATAGACACACGCATACTCAGACATACATACACTCTGTCACACAGACACACACACACACAGAAGCATATACGTACACAGAATACCTAAAACCACACGTACGGTACTAATGATATTATGAAACAGAATAGAGTTTCTGGCCCAGGCAAGTATTTTTCAACACCGTTCATCCCCGATGTATCACTCAGGCGTGGCCCAGGAGCACTGATCTGCTCCTCCTGTGCTGAGAATGACCACAGAAGGGAGGACTTCAGATCACACTCAGCTGCTTGCAGTTAATCTTTCTTTTTAAAAAGAGGGCAGAGCTGTCTAAGAAAGGAAAGGGATTTTTGCCGCTTTATCATTTCAATATTATAAAAGCCAAAATGCTGTTCATTTTTGTATCTACCCAAAAGGGTGTCTCCGTTATTTTGTTGTGTCTTTTTTGTTGAAAAAATAAAAGCCATAAACTGGCCCTGTGCCTCCTTGTGTCTGACGGCTCCCGGCGTGCTACACTGCACCTTCTTTGAAACAGGCACAGAAATGTAAAAACAGCTCTGCAGGAAACTGTTCATTGCACCAGAAAACCGATGTCAATCCAGGGCCAATCCACTCAGCATATCCGTGGGTATTCAAGATAAGAAGTGAATGTTCATTTCAGGACCGAGAACATTCATGCTGGTGCACGGGCCTGGCACTCAAGGAGAACTCACCTGGTACCCGATGGTCTTGGATCTGCACCATTCAAGAAGGATCTGTTTGATGCTGCTGGCACTGGAGACGCCGAAGCTTTGCGAGCGCTTCAGCTTGGGCTTGGAGTCCAGGGGCTTGGGCTTGCTGGGGGGGGGGGGGGGTGGGAACAGCGTCAACACGGTGTGATGACACGCGGAGAAGAAAGCAAAGAGGCAGTTACCTGCTGGGGTCAGAGTCCAGCCTCTCAAACATGGAGCGACGAGCTTGTGCTCCAATGGTGCGCGGTAGGGTCTGTGACCTCACCAGCTCCCGCTTCCTATCCGGGCTCTTGCCGAACAACATCTCCCCGCCCCCATCCACAGGCCTGAAGAAAGTAGCAAGGTGAGAATATTACCATATTTCAGTGATACTGACTCATCAGAGAAATGGAAAACGGAATCCACCAAATATGCGTGTCAAGCATTTCGAAACGGAAATGGCTTCAGCACTCACCTGTCTGTGCCTGGTGGCGCGATGCCAGAGTATGTCACTGACTTGAAAGGCATCGAGGAGGGTCTGTCTGCGAACAAGGAACCAACAATCATGCCATGTGGTTAGAAGCGCCCGTGGCTGAAAGGCGGGGAAACAGGTGCAATAACGGAGATTCTGCACAGATGAGACCGTTAGGTATGCTCTTACCTGTTGCTCTGGGAGAGCCCGTGGTTTTCACCGGGCCTGGGCTCCATGTCTTCATTGCAGGGGCTGAAATACCAAAAACACACAGTGTGTGAGAAGGGAAGAACGTGAAGAGGGTGATACAGACGTCAAAGCTGATGAAATTGTAACAGTTCAACCACCAGTTGGTGGTGTATAGGCTCCTCCTACCTGATTGAATGGGGATTTCCTCCGTTTGTTGACGGGAGGTGTTGCTGAATGTTGATTGGCCTGTGGAAAAGGGGGGCTGGGCTCGTATGGGACTGGTCAGTGTCCTGTTTGCCGTGGCAGTTGAGGACTCAGACATTTTGGTTGTCGCGTTGATGGGCAGGTAGGGCCTTGCCCTAGACATGGGGGCTGTGTGCTCATGTGAAGGGTCACTAAGAGGTGACTTCAGTTCCTGTGACATCATAGATTTGTCTGATAGGAGAAGAGGAAATGACATCGGGAAGCATTAGCCGTAAAAAAACCTATTGAGCATTTTAAAGTCCCAATGCCACATTGCAGCAAGTCAACCACGTTTACTTCCGTTGTTCTGTGTTGTTACAATAAAAAGCTAAAGCTAAACTGTTGTTGAGGGTGCTGGGTTGAACTGAATGTGACTGAATCCTAAACGAGGGCTGCGCAACATACACAGCGTTTTATATAAATGTGCGACAGCCTTTGTTTATGTATTTCACTGTGCAGCAGACGCCCTTGCCCAGAGCGACCACCTAATTGATACCTGGTGTTGGCTGCTGTCCGTTCTCCAACGCAGCGACCGCCGTCGTGGGGTCCACCTCGATTAGCTCCTCCCTCTCCGCACTCTGTGTGACCCGCAAAGACAGACAATATCCTTAAGCCCATCGTCGCTGTCACATGTTTGCCAAATCATACAACTCAACAAAACCAGCGTGCACACCCTGCATTTCTTTCCGGATCACACGCTGCCACAGCATTTACGGGAGAACGGTTAACCATAAAAAAGGCAAAAAACGGCGTCAGGCAGATGATGATGCCTGAGAACCGGTCCTGCAGCACCAATCTCCCCTGCGCCTATTCCTGCGCACCACATTCCGAGCGCTTTTCCCTCCTGGGGTGCATCAACGGCGCCGCGAGTGTCCCGTTTGCTTATCTTGGGACACGCTGCAGCGATGCGTGGATACGCCAGAGGTCACGGAGTCTGGTGCTGCTGCCCCGGGGCGCAGACCTCACAATCCTCTGATCCTCAGATTTCGGGCAGCTCCTCACGGCCCTGCAACTTTGCATCTTCCCAACCAATCTCGGAGGCGCTGGAGTTACAGATGGCGAGCGGAGATCATTCCTTACCTTGGCTGGTTTGTTTTAGCGCATCTCTGCTCCGTTATGCCACCCAAGGTAAACGGAGGTACACTCGAGCGGTGGTAACTCTATGAGATTTTTAGTTAAATTTGTCCAGTGATCTCCCAGACTCACCTCCTGTCCTTTCATGGGTGAAAATACACCTCGTTAGATGATTTATTTACCTCTCCTCTGCTAGGCCTACATTATTATCTGAACCATGGCACTTTTTAGATATTCCCATATTCAGTCAGATGCTCTGGAACACTTAATGAATTGTACTTAATTGCCTTCTTGATTTTTACGCGCTACTTGTTGCTGTGGAAATGTTAAATTAATAACATGTCAATTTTGACAAGTGGCGAATATCCCACATAGAGCAAATTCAGTTCTGCATTCCGATAACTATCACAGATCACAGAGTTATTTTTGCAATGCCGTGATGAGGCATAAAGATGTGGTCTGACGTGGCCTGACTGCGTCAGTTTCCACTCCTAAACAAATGCAGAGATCCGCATCTAAAAAAACCCTACCTTATCCTCTTAATCTGATTTGTCCTGTGAGATAGAGAGGGAACACACGGGGAATTCATGAGGAGAGAATACCATGCAGCCTTTTCCTCATGCAAGGGTTACCATGATGGTGAACATCCTACCCGGCTGTTCCTAGATCGAGCTAATGCGGGACATTCTCATACTGCTACAATGTTGCAGCAACGTTACGACAACGTTGTGAGCCAGCTGGGTGAGCTGTCGTTGTCCCAACCTCATGTCACTGACACCTGACAGCTGGCCGGGGCAGGAGGAGGACCTGTGAGTTGTGAGCTGTGAGTGACCACGTGAGACCCTGTGGGGAATCAGTTTGCTGTCCCGTTAAACGATCAGCCTCGTGTCCCTGCGACAGAAATGACTCGGGGTACACTCACAAACGAGTCGAAGCGTTCGTTTAAGGGCAGAGGGAATGGAGGCGGGTGGGAGTTGGACCAGGACGGCCATAAAAGGTCACCGCTCCGCCAAAGTGAAAGGAACTCCCAGATCTCCCGCTCAGACCCTAACCAGGTTCCAGCCTGTTTATTCCCTGACAGACCCCTTCCTTGGCTCTCACCACAGCCAATATAATCGTTGCATTACGATTATTGCTGTGATTTATTTCACGCGAGTCGATGGCAACTAAGCAACGAGAAGCAGACCTCCTCGCCCTATAAGCCCTTCCTGCTACACTTGTAATTATTCACCAGATCTCTAGGCTAAGTGGCGTAGTAGTAAATAGTTTTTAGGGGCTCTTGTGGGGGCGTGTGGCTTGAGAATACACTGAAACTCTCTTTCTTTTTGTCACGCACACCAACACATGCACACGCACACAGACACATGCACACCAACACACGCACACAGACACACGCACACGCACACAGACACACGCACACAGACACACATACGCAGACACACGCACACCAACACACACACACACACACACACACACACACACACTCACACACACACACCAACACACCAACACATACACACGCACATCAACACGTAAACAGGCACATGCACTCACACACACACGCTATGAAAAAGCAGGGGGGGAAACAGTGGGGTGACATCAGCTCCCAAAAATGCTATTGGGGTGTGTGTTTTTGGAGAGGGGATGGGGGTGGGGCGGCTCGGAACAGCTGGCCATCCCACTTCAAGAGTGAAATAGGGGGAAACAGACTTCACAGGTCTACCATGAAGCCAACTGTTGACGGTTCAATGGGTCACGCCTGCTTAGCTGACCCAAGAGTGCCAATTCGAAAGCATGTAGTTCATGCGGTGGTGCATCGACCATTTCCTGGTAAATAAAAGTCCCTCTCAGTCACTTCATTACTATACTGTTCAGTACAGGTGAGGCCAGCATGAAAGCTTCCTGTGCTGGATCGTTCGAATTCCAAGAACCAGCGCTTCTGGAAACTAACGCCTGTCCTCCCGAATGGCTCAGTTTGGGCAGGTGCTCAGCCAGGCAAGACAGAGCCCCCGTGATCTGCACGTCTGCAGCCTCTGCAGCAGGGCCTGCACCACGAGGGGCGGAGTCGCTTGTAGTCTTGCAACAAGAATGGGAATAACGGACTAATAAAAAACGTTCGAATAAGAAAAGAGTCGAGCATTTGCCATATTTTTTTAAACGGTGGGAGGTGAAGACGCAGCGTTCTTCTGCAGGAAACAGACCAAAAAAAGAAGAGCAAGCAGTTTGCGTTTATTTCAAAAGGGCGTGCACAGTTTCTTGTTCTCTGTGCAAGAAAGAGCTGTCTTTTCACAACAATAACAAGTTGTTGAGGGGAAAAAAGAAAACACAGACATTGTTTAGCTGGGGAAATGAGCCGTTAAAAAACGGGATATACTGGAAAGAGAAGGAGTTTTGCTTTTCAACGAATGATATTAAGTAAAACAGGATTTATTTTAGCTAGTGCACGCCTCTTAATTTTAGCACTGGTAGTAGCAAGGGGCTTGCTCTCTGGCTCCACTTGTTGCTCCTGTACAAACGGGTGACAGCACGCACAACAGGAAGTGGAGTAGAGAATTCACATAGAACGTATCGGTGTCCTGTGTGTTTTATGACCAGCGTATAGTATTTCATTGATGTCAAAACTTTGGAAGTAGCATTTGGAAAACAATTTGAACAAACTAGGACAAAATGTATATTCTGTTACCGTTGATGTAATTAAAGTACCATTTGTTAAAAACATCAGGACGTTCTTGTGGTAGTTTATTTATTGTATATTTTGTCGTTTTCTTGAATCTTATTCAACGATTTCTCCCATTATACTTTGTATATGTGGTACCATGTAGAACAATACTGCTGGTGGCACTTCTCCCGCGCTGCACTGGAGTATTAATAACTCTGTGGTTGAAGGGGACATGTGCGTTTTCCATGCGATCACCCAGTAAGCCCTGCTCGGGGCTCATGTGACAAGAGGCCTCTGGGACCATGGTTGGACACTGCTCATAACACTTTATGGAGGGTGAGGGAGGGGACCCACGAATCCCTCACTAGGCGGGGGCCTCTTTTTGTGTGAAGTTCTGCTTTTACTGCTAATTCGCTCCTCAAAAAAAACACGTTCTTTTAAACGCCTCAGTTGTCTGGCTGCACCGTAAATGTCACCGGAGTTTCTGTGCCTTTGCAAGCTCTGGGCTGAGTGAGCGGGCGGCCCAGCCAAGACTTGGTGTCTGATTGGACCGTAGAGAATATGGTCAGCACTTTTCGGCACTCCCGGACACAAATGATCCGAAACCGCAAACATCCAGCTCATGGGGCTCAGGCTACGGTCGGGCCAGTGCCTTTACCAATTCATCTATTCCAGCGGTCATATTAGCATTTTGACCCTTCTGCTCTCTCACCTGTGCCAAGTGCCTGGGTCAGAGAGCCCTCTATATGGATGCACACAACACAGGGCCTTCTGGAAAAAGTAGAGGAACGGGGAACACGAATTCTCAGGTCTTTAACGCAACACAGAAATTTGGAGATATATGGTAAAACGTCTTTTTGCACATTGGTAATCACACACACACGCACACGCACACACACACACGTACACGCACACGCACACGCACACACACACACGCACAGACACACACACACTCACACACACACACTCACACACACACACACACACACACACACACACAGACACACACACACTCA